>JAOTOL010000737.1:65000-117300 GCA_034440575.1 Imbricaverruca yamaguchii | reverse complement strand
GATTTGGGGTGGACCTGACCCTACTCCGAGCGCCTTCCGATGGCAACTCCTTCGTTTTAGAGCGTTGCTAAGTTCGGATTTTAGATGGGTTTACTTACTCCTCGAGGCGGGTGTGAGGATCTAACCGGAAAGACAGGGTTGAGGGATAAAGACATTTCAATACAACTTTCAGCGTTTATTTTTCTTCCTGAGGAAACAAAACGCAACCAGATTATTTGTCCTTATTTTGTTTTATTACTCTATTATTTTTGTTTATGGTTGTCGAAGTCGAAGAAAGTCGTTGACGTACAGTGCAAAAATTAGTTTCACTCGCCGTAAGTTATATTTATACCGTCAATGAACGACGAGCTTTGACTGAAATAATCCTCCAGTTTGGGTGCAGGATCGATTCTGGTCAAAGCGCCCTAAAGCCCAAATAACTAACTCGGCTCTTCATGAACGTCCCCTTTAACGTGTAGGGTCATGCTGGTTAGCGCGTCAAAGGCCACCTGTGTGCCAATTTTGAAGGAACTCTGAGTAGTCTGACCTTAGTGACCTTGTCATTTGACTTTGAATGACTCATGTGTTCCTGAACTCTTTGGTTCCATGCTCATGTGATCAGTACATCAAGAACTACCTGTGTGTTTTAAGGAAAATATGAGCGCTCCGGTCTCAGTGGCCCCTGGCCTTTTGGCGTCGGTTAACGGCTGTTTATGAGCACCCTTCTTACCCTTCATGTGCATTATGTGCCTTTATCAGGATATGGAGGAATACCTGCGTGTCAATTTTAACGAAATCTGAGTAGTCCGATGAAGGTGCCCCTTGTTCTTTAGCCCAGCATATCTTCGCTGTATTGTAGTACGCTTATATATGGTGTTCATCATGATTAAAGTATCATGTTATATGATCACGCGCAATACTAAAAAGCAGCGTAACCTTACTTGCAGATTTATCTTCGTTTGTATCGTTGTAATCATAACTACACCGAGAATGTATGAAGAAATCCCGACTCAAATAACTCAGCTATTTATGAAGCATGCTTTTGGATGGCCTTCGACTTCAGGCGGTCAAATTACTGACTTCCTAGCCAGCCTCTCTCAGCTTTAGACTTTTACTCATTGAGCATAGACGGCTCCTATCCTAATTCAGTCGGCATCTTGCAGGTCATACCACGTACTCATGTCTCACGGCTCCATGCGACCGCATACGGCTTCTTTCGGCATTAGCTCAGTTTATTACTGATCCTGTCTGACTGTTGGAATGTATGACTATATGACACATTTTAATATGTAACCGTCTATTAGACGGAAGAACGAACTTAGCGACCTATCACACGCTTACATCAGGCCACCACAAGCGATATTTGCCGCCAGGTGTCACGGTGGGAGGACGTCTGTTGGAGCTCCAGCTATCCAGATAAGTCGTTGTAGAACAGGGCAGTGCTCCAGTCTAATCTGTGGATAGGTGTTTAGCAATTACTTCTGTGATTATATTTCATTTGTTTTTTTTTCTGGTAAGCATTTTCGTAGCACGCGAACTATACTATATTAACATAGCGACGCTGCCGTGCGCCATCTTCTTTTTAGGCGAGGCCTCGTGGCTTTAGGCGTGTTCTCGTCGCTTCGATTTATGTAGTAGGAGATATTACAAGTGTGTAGATTTCATAAGTACATTAGACAACATTTATACTATACTGACATACTTTTTTGTGGTGCATAGTGTGTTTGGTGTTGAAGTTTAAGATAGAGTTTAATTGGTAGTAAGTTGGTGGCATTCATAAGTGCTGTGTGACTGTTCATTTTTCTGTCTAGCCATAAGTGATATCAAAAGGGATATTCATATAGTTGTCTACTTGTGTAGAAGACAATTAGATTATACATTTTGTTTCTTTATTTAAAAACAAAAACAAAAAAAACAATTGTTTAATAGTTTCAGCTTAGCGTGTTGTTTTTTTTTAAAGATTTACTCAGATAATTAACTGACAGTATAGGAGGTAGCGATTTATAGTAAATGATAGTTGGCATTTTGTCGGTTGTTTAGCGAGTTAATTTGAATCTAAATCTAGGCATAAGCTGCAGCGTTTAGGATTGTTTCGACCAGGATGCAGGAACTAGAGGAAGAGATTAGGACCCTTAAGGCAGAGCTTTCCAAGCTCAAGGCTGCCCTTGTTGCACAGGGTAGGCAAGATAAAGCAACAAGGGGTCACTCCCTAGCAGGGACATCATATGCCCAGGTGGTCGCAGGCCACCAGGTAGCTGAGGCTTCCCCTACTGTGGAGGTGGCTGGGATCTCTCGAGAGGGGAGTGTTAATAGTGAACAGAGGAGGCGTGGTTCTGGTAGGTTACAGGAGGTAAAGTGGCATGAGGTCAGGGGGTGGAGGATTTGGAGACGCGAACCTAAGGAAAGGGTCAGTGAGTGGCAGGTGGCAGGTGGTAGGAGCGGGAGGAACCCTAGCCGAACGGCCCAGCGGGCAGGCATATTAACAACAAATAGGTTCCAGGCATTGGATGACTGCCCCGAGGATAGTAGTAGTAAGGAGTCAGTGCTGGTCCTAGGAGACTCTCGTGTGCGACATTTAGAACGGGCATTTTGTAAAGGTAGGAGGGACAGGAGGTGCATCACCAGGCCTCGTGCCAAGGTGAAGGACCTGGTACCTGTGGTGGCACAGGTCACCAGTGATCACCAGTTTAGTACAGTCATAGTGCATGTAGGGGTAAATAACATAGGTCCTGCTAGGAGTGAGGAGCTTCTGCGGGAGTACAGGGCCCTTCTGGTCACCCTGAAGGGTACCAATAGCGTCATTGTAACAGCAATTTTGCCTAGGGCTAGAGCCTCCCTAAGTGGAACTCTAGGGCACTGGCAGCTAACGCCAGGGTAGGTAAGCTCTGCCATGAGCTAGGTTTTACATTTGTAGACGAGTGGAGCAGGTTTTATGCATCGTGGGACCTCTATCAGAGGGATGGCCTGCACTTCCCTGAGAAGGGGGTCCATGTGTTAGGCAAAGTGTACGAGCATGTCCTTCAGGGAAACTAGGAAATAGGGTGGGGAGGGATGAAATTGCATTTCCAACTCAGGAATATTCCAATAGTGTCAGCCAAGGCAATAGAACCTCAAAGTCTGCAAATAGGGACAGCAGCAGTTCAAGGGGACAGAGTGATAGTTCATCTAGTGATAAAAGAACTCCTCAGTATGAAAAAAACCAAAGGTGGTTATGGAGCATTTGTTAAGTGTATGATGTTTAATGCTCAGAGTATCCGTTCCAAATTTGATGAGTTCAAGTGTTATGTTGCTGAGGAGGAACCAGATTTTGTTTGCATTACGCGGCATGGGTCAGTGAAGGGTATTTTGGAGATAACTTAGCCAGGATTATGAGATCCAGGGATACAATATGTTTTCGTGCAATAGGGTCCAGCAATGAAAGAGGGTGGTGTAATGCTCATATGAATAGCTTATTCAGTTCTCAAAAAAGTGCAGCAGGTGGGGATAAAAATTTGATGGTTGATGATGGTTGAGGAGCTGAGCAAGCAGTTTAAATCAGTGTTTACATTGGAAGATATAACCAACAAACCGCACACCTTAATTAAAAGAGAAAAAAAAAAAAAAATAAATATTAATTAAAAAAAAAAGTTAAAAAATTAAAAAAAAGAGATGAAGAGGGTATGGGAGGGGTTAAAGGGGGTAAGAGGGGAGAAAAAGAAAAATAAAAAAAAAAGGTGGGAAAAATGGGGGAAAAGTTAAAATCTACCTAGAAGAAAACAACCAAAAAAAAAAAAACCCAAAAAGTAAAGAGGAAAAAGAGGGGAAGAAAACAAACCCAGCCTACCCCAAACTTTAAAAAAAAAAAAAAAGAAAAAAAAAAAAATTATAAAATTTTTAAAAGCACAAAAAATCGTTATTATAAAAGGGAAGGCAAAAGCTAAAGAAACGAGAAAAAAAAAAAACAGAGCAAAAAAGCAAGAAAAAGAAGTAATGTAAGAAAGGAAAGGGAAGGGGGAAAAAAAAAAGTTCTTTGGTTTCTACAAGCTGAGTAACGTTTCTAGCACAATTGGTCCACTGGAAGTAAACGGAACTACATAGGGTGAGGATAGTGAGATGGAGAGCTGAGCAAGCAGTTCAAATCAGTGTTTACATTGGAAGATTTGGCCATTTGACCGTGACACCATAGTTCAGTGACATGGGATCTGAAAAATGATGTTGATTTCATTGATAGTGATGTTGTTTACAATCATATCAGGAAAATAAAGCCAAACAAGGCAGCAATACCTGATGATATTTATGCTAGGGTGTTGCGGGAAACTGAAAAGGAACTGGCATTTCCACTTAGTATAACATTTCGTAGATCAGTTTCATAAAATGAAATTACAACCGATTGGAAAAGGGCAAATGTAGTTCCTATTTTCAAGAAAGGAGAAAGAGGGAAAGTTGAAAACTATAGGCCAGTAAGTCTCACATCCCTAGTCTGCAAGGTACTCGAATCAATTATCAAGGATATAATAGTTAGTTATCTGGAAGGTTGCAGATTGATTCAAGATACTCAACATGGGTTTAGAAAAGGACGATCGTGTCTCACAAACCTCTTGGACTTGTTGAACTTCGCCACAGAACAATTTGATCAGGGAAATCAGGTTGATGTAGCATATCTTGACTTTAGTAAGGCCTTTGACAAGGTACCCCATAAACGGTTAATGATACAGTTTCAGTCCCATGGTATTGCAGGTAGCATCTTAAAAGGGATAGAGTTGTGGCTTTCAGATAGACAGCAAAGAGTGATGCTAAATGGTACAAAGTCATCATGACAAAATGTTCTTAGTGGAGTACCCCAAGGGTCAGTACTGGGGCCACTACTGTTCATTATATTTGCAAATAACATTGAAAGTGGCCTAAGCAGTAGTTTTGAAATTTGCGAATGATTTGAAGGTCTTTAGGGCAATAACAGGTCAAGATGAGCATATCCCGCTGCAAAAAGACTTGACGAACTTGTGAAGTGGTCCGAAGAATGGCAACTGAAATTTAATTTCGATAGGTGCAAAATCATGCATGTAGGTAATCAGCATATGAAGGCTCCATACTTGATGGGTGGCCAAGTGCTATTAGTGACTCAACAGGAGAAGGATTTAGGTGTTATTCTAAACACAAAACTGGGGGCATCAGAACAGACCAAGGAAGCCAGGAAGAAGGCACTGAGAATGCTCGAGGCAATAAATAGGAATGTATCATACAGAAGTGAAGAAGTGATCAGGAAGCTTTACTGTGCATACGTCAGGCCACATTTGGAATACTGCATCCAAGCTTGGTCTCTATGAAAAATATTGTTGGCTTTTAGAGAGAGTACAAAGAGGGCTACAACAATGGTTAATGGCATAAGCAACCCGGCATATGAGGAAAGATTGAAGAAATTGAATATGTTTTCACTTAGATATAGAAGCTGAGAGGAATCTCATAGAGGTCTTTAAATTTGTCGATGGTCTGGAGAGGGTACACCTTGGGGAAATGTTTGAATTGAACAGAAATGATGTAATTAGAGGTCTTAAATTCAAAATTAAAGTTAACCACACAGAACACGCTAAGGCAAACTTCTTCACCAACAGGGTAGTGAACACTAACCAGCGCCATAAAACATAGCCAGTAGCAGCACATTGAACATCTTTAAACAACGCATAGACAACATTATAAGAATAGAGGGCATGCTTTTCAGTATACAGGGAGGGCTGATTGACAGATTTGGTGGGCAACCGTCCAGTGTACAGAGGCAACCAAGAAGGCCCTGGGCTCATAGTTGCACTGATATTTGATGTCTCCACGTCTTTATGTCCATAGAATATATATATATATATATATATATATATATATATAAAACACATATATATATATATATACTATACAATACATATACGTATGTATATATATATATATATATATATATATATATATATATGTATATGTATATATATATATATATATATATATATATATATATATATATATATATGTGTGTATATATCTCACAAGCTATAACACCACACGGCACGATTAATTTCAGGCCCCTTTCGCTTTTGATATCAGACCAATCACCCGCCGCTCACTTGCTTGTTTGTTTATTGTTTGGTTCACGACACACTTTACGCACATTCACGGCTAATGGCGCCCATCAGCAGGGATAGCCGATTCAGTGTTCAGAAGCGTCTCCATCCCATTTACCAATAAATCCACCCACCCACCCTTGTGGGGAACAGGGGACCCCGAACACATGAAATGTTCCACAGGTATCACGGCGATCAACAACTACGCAACATACACCGCTTGGGAACCCACCACCGCACAACATTTATTTATCGTCGTCGTCGTCGCCCGGGGCGACATATACCTGAACGAGAACAACACATATTAGTTTCAGCAAGCTATGCTTTAAATGCTTTTCAATGTCCTCTTAGCATATATTATCCGCATTGAATATCGAGAAGCACCTGCAGATTACTTGACGAATCGCAAGTGTCCGAACCCTTGACCCCGAACCTCAGCTATAACTTCTAAATTCCTGAATGCCCTTTTTGTGTTTATTTTATTCAAATGAGCACACTCTGCTACAAATATATAATTTTGAGAAAATCGTAGGGGTCCCTGGTCTTGATGACGTCAGGCTTTAAGCTTCACAAACTACCTGAGATAATCTATAAAGGTCCCCCTAGCCCCACCCCAGCTTCTAAGAATTGCATACAACTTTTCTTCGTTGAACGCAATCGGGGCCAGCCGCTCTCACCAACCAAAGCCACATTGAATATACTGAATGTAAATTGCTGCAACCTGATGGACGAAGGATACAATGCAGCGGAAGGCAGCACATTCAGCATCACACTCGCAGCATATTGGATGGGCCAAGTAACATTCAGCCAACACTAAGTGTTGATTGGTACTCTCAGTAGGGTTATTTCGCCACACCGTGTTGGAAACAAATTCCAAATACAATTTCTTAATGACACCCTTTGCTCAATTGTAAGAAAACGCCTTCAGACACCCACCCGGTAAACCATCAACACTAGATTTGAAGAGGTCCTAGGGGCCTCCCTATAGACAACCAAATTAACAGCCATAGAAGTTCCTATGGGAAAAATCATACGACCTCGCAAACGCATGGCAACGAGTGTTTTTTACCATATGGCATGCAAGCTCCCAGAAAATCTAAATCTATTCCAAACGGCCCTTATTTTTCAATGCGCATAGGTGACCCGGAGCCGCCAGCGATGCCCCATTTGGCCAACCTGCACACTCTTGCAGTGACCCTGTCTAAAAGACACTATCTATGGCTGCATGCCAAACCGGCTAACACCAACATGCCGAGTAAGCACAACACATACCAATTCCAGCATTCTCCAACAAATGATGGTGTCTTACCTTCAGTGTTGTCTAGCATCTGAGAAGCACAACCAACAGATACGGTGCAAAACCACGACTTAAGTGACAGACCCGCTTATGAAGATAAAAACCAACGAAGTAATCCTTCCAAAGCCACCGACGGGCAGAATAAAGCACATTCGGAACCACCCCATCCATACTTTGACCTGATGATTCGCATGAGCACCTGAACCTTAACGAACTCGCCCAGGAAGGCACAGCCGCTCGCCGTGTTAGGAAGCTTTCCTTGTATATGCTATTCATTTAAATAAATCCGAGCTTTCGGATGCATTTACCTCTTCCATCAGCCCTGGTCCAGACATTTACAAACAAACGCAAACCGCAAACCACACATAAAACCAATGGCTACGCCAGTTATCTTCTGAGCTTCAGCTTGCTCGGAAGCATTTGTAGATATGACACACTAGTACTCCAACCATACCCGCACAACTCCCCAGCTGTTTATTTTAAACACAGGAGTCCTCACTAATTCTGTCACACTGCAGGAAAGACGATTCCTCATAATGCAGCAAAGTTTGTCCTACCTTTAAAGTGTGGGAGGGCGACTTACGCCTCGATAAATAACTTAACCAGCGCTACGACAGAAGGCATGCTCCGAAAGCACTCATACCAAAATAGCTGTCGACCTCAAACTCCCAGCCTTCAAAGCACGTCCGAGCTGGACAACAATATTGTCAACACTGCAACATGTATGATACTATACAGCTGGCGCGAATCTACATTGGTGCCGCCAGACGAGGGACACAGTGGACATGGGACTCCAGTGCCCCAGACATGGTATCATCTACCACAGCCGCTGGAATGTCGGCGGCTCGATCGACCACACGAGGCGGCGCGCCACACCATCGTCAACACTGCGGCAAGAAACACCATAGCATCTTTCCTAAAATAACAAAAAAGTACATGCTTCAATAATATTTCAACGAAATTGGGAGAACGGAAAGTTACAGAGCAGAACTGCATGGGGGTGAACATTAGGTAAAAGCCAAATATGAAATTGGCCTCCATTGCCGGATGAATATATAAATTGAGCAAAGCAGCACTCTACTAACGACTCGAGATTTCGGTTCTAGATCATCGTTCACTTCTAATAACGGTCTGGAACCGAGGTTTTCATAGTGATATTTTGGTTAAGTGCAATTTTCTCTGTCAACCAGTCGACTTCATAATTTATTCTTACCTAATGTTCACCACCATGAATTGGACCACTGAAATAATTTCTTCAACGAAGCTAGAGCAGGACAAATTCTGAGTGGCAAAAACATGACCTACGCAACAAGCGATTATTAAGGCCCCAAAATAATGGTGGTCGGGACGGGCCCGGTCTGTTCGCTCGTATAAACTTATTTGCACAAGCATGCCAATCGGGTGGTTCGGATATTGCGCTCGCTCGCAACATGTATATTTAGATGTTTCGTCTGGAAATTCGCTCAGTGCGGCATCCCGATTACCGCTTGACCGGATAATGACGAAAACTAGTCGTACTAGTGAACATAATGTTAGCTTTTTGGGAGTCGCATTACATATATTCATGCAGGTGCCAGAGGATGGCGGGAACAAACTCTAGACGCTCGGAGCCAAGGGCACAAACCAGGCTGAAGCATTGATGAGGTGTCGCGCGAGACGGCGAGAACAAATTATTGGTGTTGGTTGAGTCCTCTTACGACGCATTCGACTGCTGGGTCATATTGCATCCCAAGTTATCTCACCTGTTAGTCGCAGGTGGACTCGGCAATCGGACAGATGGACAAGCGTTAAGTTAAAATTACTTACTCAAAGAGCTCCAAACTAATCATAATCACTATTCGATCGAAGCCTCGCGCTTCGAAACACAACACAAGTTACACTTTCCTGTTAGGGATAATCACAAATATGGTTTGTGGCCCAGGCAGACCAGCGCCAAGGAGCTGTGCTACCAAACCCCAGGTGAAGACACCGGGTAATTGTGTTGCCAGCTTGGCGACACGCTCCACTATGTCATATCGTCGCACCACACCTGGAGACACAGCAGGATGAAAAATCGACGGTCTGTGGACGATCTGATCACAGGACCACGCAGGTTCTGTGCTGTGTTAACTCAACACGCACGCACACGCAGCGCATGACGAAATGTAGGAACAGTGGACAGGCTGAGAGAAGCTGGGCACGAGGAAAGGGCACGAATAACGGCGGAGAGCCAGTTCCCGTATGAATACATCGACAGGGCGATGTGCAGGGTTCGAAGGTATCACCGGCGATACGAAGTGGGATCACAGAACAACGCCAGGGGCGTTTTGGCAGACATTGGCGCAGGATATTGGTCATGGTGTCGCGGCCACTGATGCTACGTGGACGCGATTGGTGTGTCCTCGGAACGTTTGAACACGAACTGGCCGGTGGTACGGTCGATTATCTGTGGCTGCATCATGCAAAAGCTCGACTCGCTTCTCAGGAAGATTGGACTCTGCAGCATGCGGTTGTGCACATTCTTTATGCACAGTGTCACCTCCTCCAGGTGGCCGCGCTCCCGGAGAACCTCGCACAGACTGCGGATGTAGAATGAACCCTTTGTCGGGTCACGGTATGCCTTGAAGCCTGGCGTGGTAGCCTGACAGAAGAGGAAGTCCGCCTGAGACGAGGTCATGGCGAACGTCGGCGACTCGGAGCCCTCCGGCCCATCCGCGCAGACCACCGGATCCAGCGATTGCACACCCTGGCATGCCTGTGTGATGACCATCTTGAGCTTGCCGTTGAGTGCGGGACAACAGTTGCCGCCGAAGTAGCCGATGACCAGCTTCTCCAGCATGATGCGCTGACAGTCCGATCCGTAGATGAAGTGGTCGCCGCTGTTCGTGCCTCCGTGCGAGAGAAAGCAGAGCACCAGGTAGTCAAAATCCTGCAGATCAGCTGCCTGGGACAGCCAATGGAGTCGTTCCTTGATATGCGTCACGCTCAGGTTCGGGAAAGTGCGTGCGCGACAACCGAATTCCAGAAACAGACTCTCCAAGTTGCCGGCGTCGTGACTGGAGCCATCTCGCTTGCCGTGCCAAGGCAGCTTAATCAGGTCGCAAGTGGAGTTTTGGCAACTGAACAACTCCTGATTAAAGATGACACATATGCCACGTTTGTTGTCATACATCTTAGGTTCCAGTTGAGGTCCGTATGACAAAAGGCTCAGAAGCTTGCTGTGCTCGCCGCGGGAAGCGGGCTGAAGTGGCGGCTCCCTGGCCACCAAGTTTCCACCAGCTAACACGTCCACCAGATCATGACGACCGATCTTGTCCAAACCCCACGCCAGGACAGCGAGGTTGGTGAGCGTCATCACCCGCTCCTGCATCCAGTACAATATGTGCAGCTCCAGCAACTCCTTCAGTATGCGACCCCTGGGAAACTTCGGCCGCTCATGTGACGGAAGGTGCTTCTCGAATATCAAGCTGACAAGTCTTGCAACTTCATTCCGGCGTAGCTGGCTGCAGATCGTGGTCAGCGCTACCTGGAAAACAAAACATGTCGTGTAAAATAAATATAATGTAGCAATATCATAAACATGCAGGTTGCGTGCATTAAAAGAATAAGTACGTACACTTAATCAACATCGCACAAAACGAACTGATCAACCTCGCACCAAACGAACAAAAAATGAGAACAGTCCTGGCATTAATGACAAAAATGTATGCATTTTCAGTAGAAACACCGATGCATCCGAAGAACTTAAAATACGTTGCTGACGTGTGTGTTGAATAAGCATGCAGGTGTGTACTTCATAGTTAGCATTCTTACACGCATTCTTACACATCAGATGCACTCCCCGCAGGTATGCGTATAATGTTCAGCCAGCCGAGCATTGTGCGCGGCTGGACTCATTTCAAGCATAGGGCCGAGTCGTCGAGCTCTTTACAATGAATACAAGGTGGACTAACTATAAATGACACGTGAAATATTCTTGGAGGACGAAAACGACTTTTAATGCGTCATAAATTCTCCGCAGCATGAAATATCCTCTTGAACAAGGACATAAAGATCGGAGCGGCATGTGTAGTGACAATAATTGTCTTCTTCTTTCCAACACTCTTCCTTATATGTATATTGGCAACGTCGGGAATAGTAAGACACTGATCCAAATTTTGCTCCACGGAATTATGACACATTCAGCACTTTTCTGGGTAAAATACAATGGGAAGACTATTGTCAGATTTGCATTATTATCAAAAGTTGCGAGCCCAAGCAGAACTGTGTCATGGTCCGGATAGGTTAATTCCGAAAATACATGTCAAAACGAACAAGAGCACAAGCTATTCGCAGTTCACAAGAGAAGTAAACATTTGCTTGTGTTAAAGAAGCAGACAATTACAAAACTAGGAAGTTATCATTCAGTCTAGAGGCATATGTAACAGCTAGATACAAAGTTAGGTGCTAACACGCGCACGTCCCGGGGGCAGATATCTGCCCCCTCAGGTTTTTCATCATTTGTCGCCAAACTAATCGGGTTAGCAAGGCCAAACCTCGCATAGCTGTTCATTGGTCTTTTCCGCATATCCTCGTACATTTTTAATCCTGGATCATCTCAGGTCAGGTCACCAGGTCAGGCGAAGTGACCCAACTACACTCGGAGTTCTAGGTGGCATGACTTCCACAATAATTGGGCGATTGATTTCAAACTTATAACATGTCATGATCTCATCAGGGACCACAATATGTATATCGTTTTTGTAGCATTGACCTTAGGTCAGGTCGCGACCATGGCATCCCCATTATAGGGCTATGGTAAAATATACAAATGTTTCCTGGTTACATATTTGCGCTCTCAATGATCTCACAACGGTTGTGGCATGTAGATGGAAGCTATGCTCCATGTTACCGCTGACACTTTTGCTCAGTGACCTCACGAAGGTCTCTGAGGTCACCTGAGATCACTACACATTTCTGCGCATTATATCGCACTGCATTCAGCTAGAAGGCTGAAATTACCGTCATTGTGCTTGTATCGCCAAGACGTGTCGATTGATACATCACATGACCTCCCAAGGCGACTTCATGACCTTGACCTGAGTTTCAGTTGACCTGACCTTAAATTACACCGCCTATTGTCGGTAGCGCATTTCAAGGACTGTCGAATAGCGTTCGCCGTTTGTTTCTATCTGTTACAGGTCCGGAGATATGTGTCCGAACCTGTAACAGGTACCCAGTGGCCTGAATGTTGAACTGAGCGAAAAAAATGACCGAAACACTTTCGATAGAGCCCGTCACCAGCTATCCAACGCCGTTTTCCGTTTGTCGTTAGCTAGCGTAGTTCTAGAGATCTTTGGGGCAGACATCTGCCCCCGGACATGCGAAGTTGGCGCGGACATCCGGATGTGCGAGTGTTCAGGCATCCCAAAGATTGGCTGGAATTGTATTAGCTCGTAAATGTTCAGCGGGAAAGGGGAATATCTCTTAGCTTCTATCAATTGAAATCGAAACAAATGTAGTGTGGGGACACTGGAGGTAGACGCATCGACCTCTATATATAACTAGACAGACAACTCGACTTTTCAAAACGGTTCCGTCGGCGGCACCGCATTCGGGCAAAACGACGGCGTTGGCAGGCGCCGCCCCGCAGTGTATTGTGGTTGTAAAGCGGCGATGCTACGACGTTATAGGTGGTGAAAATTATCATATTCAAGTGATATATTCATATATGAAGCAAAAACTGCTTGATATACATACATACATACATACATATACATGTCCCTTTCGGAAAGTTTCAGATGGAGATGCGCCTGATGGCTCATCCAGTGGCTCCAGAATGCCCTCTTTCCATGAAAAGTCCTGGGTTCGTTCTGCCCTCTATTAGCCCTGGCCCCCATTGGAAGGGGCCCAGGGCTAATAGAAAGAACAACAAATAAAGAGGAAGTCCTGAGCGCACGGATGTTGACTTCTGTTTGGGGGGGGGGGGCAAAGTACATGAAGACAATGGGCATGCCCAAATTGATCGAGGAACACACACCATGGGACCCAAGTTAAAGCTTGAAATTATTGGCAGTGGCAAAGCCAACACGGATGTGGCAATTGTCCCCGTCGAAAGTATATAAAGCAACACCCTGCATGAGCATCAACCTGTGCCTTGCAGGATGGTCAGCAGATTCAGGAATATGTCCCCATGGAATGTGGAACCTGCTCCCCTCCAGGAAGGCTTTCATATTTTCAGCAAGGAGCACCCCTTCAGTACACTCAAGTGTTAGTCAGTTATTAGGGTTTTAGGGCGCATCAACTACAGTGGTTATTCAGCGCCCATCAGTATCCTCAAGTGGTTGGTTGGTTATTTGGGCTTAGGGGCGCATCGACTGCTTCGGTCATACAGCGCCCACAGTATCCTCAAGTGCATGCCCCTCCCCTACTAAACGGATTTTCCGCCGAAGGCGCCCCTTCAGGTATCTTCGTAGGGTGTACCTCCTAAGAAATGATTCCCCCAGACAAATACCCCTCTCCCATAACAATTCTTGGATTTGACTCCGATTAGGATATAGGGTGCACATGCAGTACACAAATGCTGTCAACTACAAACATTTCGCGCGTCACTTCGCTGACGTTTATCGGGTATCCGGGGTCTCAATTCCATGGGGTACATATGCGAAATACCGCACAAAATTGTCAAAATGATGATAGAAATTAGACTTCAAAAACACGATTACACTAATTTAGGTGATTCTCGGTTTTGATCTGCTGGTAATGAACCCAGCATCACTTTGCACTACTTTTTAATCAAAATCTATCCACAACTTTTAATTGTACAACATTTCATTCCAAAATGTACGGGAGTGGGCGAAGTGCTCGATCTTTTGCCCATATACTGCTGCTGCAGCCGGGACCAGGCGGAATAGAACATGGACATGCGGCGGGCGGCGAGTCGGTGGTCTAGTTATAGAGGTCAATGGGTAGTTCGTAAATAGTGGTTGAGGGCTTTGACAAAGTAGAGTACCTGAGCAATTAATCCTCACCAGTTTTTTTAAAACTAAAAACAACTCATGTACATGTGAAAACACTGAAAAATCCACTATGACATGGGTACGTCTTACAATAAATACACAAGCTGTGGAAAATCAGATGCATAAAATAAAGCCAAATAAAGCCACAGGATTTCATAACAAACAGAGGCACACATACACATACATGTATGTGTACATGTATATATATACACATACATGTATATATACATACATACATATATATATATATATATATATATATATATATATATATATATATATATATATATATATATATATATATATATATATAGTATATGTTTATATATATGACATATATTATATTATATATATATATTACATAAATGTATGTGTACATATATAACACAACATGTATGTGTGTCTCTGTTTATATGATGACACCTACATGTATGGGTACATATATATATACATATATATATATATATATATATATATATATATGTGTGTGTGTGTGTGTGTATGTATATTAGGTTGGAGCTCAAACAGCAAAAGAACCTTTTTACCCTTTTTTAAGTCTTACCTCCTAAAGTTGTTCCTCATAATATAGAAACACTGTATAAAAAGTTTGAACAAGTCTTCAAAGTTGTTGTCCTTGAATGAATCAAGAGCAACAGTGATTTGCTTGGAAAGATCCTGATTTTGGTCTTCATCATTACTCATGGCACTCACCATCAGTCTTTTGGTTGACGAACCGACCCGACTGCAAGAAGAAAGCCAAACTAACAAGTTCCTGTGATAAGTACCACAAGTGATGGGAAAACTTGCGTGATGTTGACTTTGAGATGGCAGGATGGATTGATGAGTATTCAAGCAGTGATTTAAGCAGCAGCAGGTCACTGTAAGGAACACCTGATGCATGCAGTGCAGAGATCCAGGCTTTCAGGTGGACACGTACTGCAAATACACACACATCAGGTAATCCTCTCTGTTCTGCAGGAGTCGGTTTGAATTGAGCCTTGAACATCCAGATCTTGAGACTGTATATGACTTTGGACATCCAGCGAGCGTGGTGCATTGCTCCGGGTGACATGAATCACATTCCTCTGGCAGGAGCAGCACCGAGAAAGACAACCACAAGTTCCAAGAATTCTTTCTAAGCATCTCTCGGCTGACTGTTCAAGATGCTTGTTGGCATAGTCGATAGTGCCTTGCATTATGTCTTCCATTAAACTTGCAACGTCATCAGCTGCAATGCCTGGTTCATAATTGGAATGTGGTGGTAGTGTCTTAACACATAGCTCAGAGGCTGTCGGCTATACTCCAGTCCTCAATGGCTCCAAAGACAGCAGCAGCCTGAGCCTCGCCTGTTCCAGATGAAAGCTTGGCAACTGTGATAACTTAAAGTCTTTAGCTGTGTTCCCAGTCTTGTACTGAATCTTGCAAATAATTCTTGTTTTCATCCAACAGTATGACTTGATTAATTTTCCCACAATGATTGCATGTTGTGTACAGGAGGACAGGAGAAAGGAAGTGTCAATGCACTTAATAGTTAAAATCGTGTTCTAAATTTATCAACAGAATTCATATATTATCAGTAGCATTCATAATAAAAGGGTGGCTGCGGCTTTGGAGTATCAGAAACTTTACAATCATTGACCGGGCCCTAAATATTGTTTAATTGTGCCCATATTTTGCCAGAATTTTTTAATGTATATGAACAGATTGAGATGGTAAGATCACATGTCAAAAGTTCAAAAATAAGCTCCACCCTGGTATATATATATCTGGTGTATATATATATACACCAGAATTTTTCTTCAGTGTCCTAATGACTTCCAAGATATTAGATAGCAAATGGGAGATAGTAAGCTGGACATGTAAATGTAAATAAGAAAACATATTGAAATTTACTGATGTTTGTAAGTTTAAGTGTACTTATTTTAAAATTGTTGACAGTAAAACCTATTTCATTATTAAAACTGATGTGACAATTATATTTTGTGGTCCCTTTTAATGTATGCAAATCATTATACCAGGTCTTCTCCCTCTATATCGTCACAGGTCTCTTTCCTGAGGCCTGGGGCCTGCGAGCAAGGTTCAGCTGTAAAACTGACTACTCTCTCTTGTTCTTGGTCCCACATGACATGGGAGCAAAAAGCTGCTGCAAAACCACCTAATGATTGGTCCCCAGCATTCTTAGAACACAACAAATTATCTGTACTGAAACATGGTAAATATACACACCTTCAGTGATGAAAGATATGCTGGAGACTGCAGGTTCTTTATCCCACATTGATCCAGCCCAAGAATTTCAAGAATGTCAAGACGCCCAATAACTGCCAGACCCTCAAGGAACAAGCATTTCCAATGGCTGTCAAATGGATTCCTGCGGGCCCATTCTGAGAAGGAATCAGATAATGATTTTGATCCTGTTTCTCCCTCTTGGCATAATTTCACTACACACTTCTGAAGCACAAATGTAGGCAGATCATTAACAAACAAGAACAGCAGCCTAACAACATCTTCTGGGAATAGGTCTTCCTCAATTTCAATCAGGTCCTCAATCCGAATCAAACCTTCATAAGCTTCCGATGCATGCTCGTATCCATATGATGTAGCATCAGTATCAACTTTAGTTGGTTCCGCGACTTCGATGGAGGTGGAATTCACTAATGGCCAGCCTCCCTCTTCAGTGACAATTTCCACATTCTTCAGCATGGCCTCCACGGTCAGACGACTATCCATGGTGATTTCCACACCACCTGACAACGACGAACAACCAGGAAAGCACAGATCAATCTCTTAGCATTACTCAGGGCATCACAGCACCCAACACTATATAAAGGGCCTTGACAGCACCTATGACACTACAGCCTTTGACACACCCATGGGGTGCCATCCTAACAAGGCGGCCATAGGGAGCCAGTTGAGCTCCCATATGCGATATATGACGTTTATGATGCGTCACCCATTCACAGGTAATATTTGAATGCGATTGCATGCAGGTGGCCATAGGTGCATGTTTTCTGCAACATGTCAGCATAAGGATCATACTCCATTGCAAAGTAGTAATATATTACGCCTAAGTTGCAACTGAAATCGCTTTTTAAATGGCAGCGATTTAAGCAGCAAAAGCCAGTTACGTAGCGTTTTAGACAGGGATTCCTGCCATATTTTGCATTTGCACGATTATGGCTTGTGCGTGACATGCATCGCGAAACCTGTTCTTGTGTACTTTAAGTGCAAGGTTAAGTGGTTCTACTGTTGAGTCCTTAGTTAATAGATCGTGATCCATTTTATTCATGGATCATTATACTTAGATGCATGAATCATGATGCTCAGAATCATGATGCATAGCTGATGCTACCTTTATTGATGTGAATAACTTTCCAGAGATTTTGTCTCTGTTTTCCATGTGAAAATTTTGAAGAAATTTTATCAACACTTGAAGTTCGAGATAGCAAACGTTCACAATGATACCAGACTGGAAAGATTACGTGATAAAGTGGATATATACCACCTAGTAGCAAAACTCCTATGTAATTTCAAGGTGTTGTCCAACTATGTGAGGATTCCCTTGTACTTCCCGGTGGATTGAGTTAGTGCTAGATAGCATGGTGGATGTTTACCATGACATATTGCCGACCATGCTAAAAATGATCAGTTATTCAGCTGGCAACAATGAAGAGCTGAATAGTATGCTTTTCTTTTAGGGATTTTGCATAGCTGGAGCTGGGCAAATGTCACATGCCCCAATGAGATGTTCCTAGTTGTGGCCAATAGGCAGTTTTACAGAGGGGATTTGCTCTCCTGTCTAGTTGCTTTAGGTCCTTCCAAGTTATTTTTTACTTCATCTGAAGCATTCCCAAGATACACTAAAAATAGTATGGCATACAACATTGAATGAACAGGGCAGTACTCTAGTCTAAGCTGTGGATAGGTGCTTAGCAATTACTTCTCTTGTTATATTTCATTAGGTTTTATCTTATAAGCATTTTCGTAGCACGCAAACTATACTATATTAACCTAGCGACGCCGCAGGACACCATCTTTGGCTTCGGCGTGTTCTCGACTCTTCGATTTCTGTAGTAGGAGATATTACAAGTGTGTAGATTTGATAAGTACATTAGACAACATTCATACTATCCTAACATACTTTATTTATTTTTTGGTGTGCATAGTGTGTTTGGTGTTGAAGTTTAAGATAGTTTAATTAGTAGTAAGTTGGGGGTATTCATAAGTGCTGTGTGACTGTTCATTTCTGTCTAGCCATAAGTGATATCAAAGGGATATTTATATAGTTGTCTACTTGTGAGGAAGACAATTAGATTAGACATCTTGTTTAGTTATTTAATTTATTTAAAAAAACAAAACAAAACAAAAAAACAAACAATTGTTTAATAGTTTCTGCTTTTCTTGAGGCACTCAGATATTTAACTGACAGTATAGGAGGTAGCGCTTTATAGTGAATGATAGTTAGCTTTTTGTGGGTTGTTTAGCAAGTGTGTTTGGTGTTGAAGTTTAAGATAGTTTAATTAGTAGTAAGTTGGGGGTATTCATAAGTGCTGTGTGACTGTTCATTTTTCTGTCTAGCCATAAGTGATATCAAAGGGATATTTATATAGTTGTCTACTTGTGTGGAAGACAATTAGATTAGACATCTTGTTTAGTTATTTAATTTATTTAAAAAGAAAACAAAACAAAAAAACAAAGCAATTGTTTAATAGTTTCTGCTTTTCTTGAGGTACTCAGATATTTAACTAACAGTATAGGAGGTAGCGATTTATAGTGAATGACAGTTAGCTTTTTTGTCGGTTGTTTAGCAAGTTAATTTAGCAAGTTAATTTGAATCTAAATCTAGGCATAAGCTGCAGCGTTTAGGATGGTTTCGACCAGGATGCAGGCACTAGAGGAAGAAATTAGGACCCTTAAGGCAGAGGTTTCCAACCTCAAGGCTGCCCTTGTTGCACAGGGTAGGCAAGATAAGGCAACAAGGGGTCAATCCGTAGCAGGGACATCATATGCCCAGGTGGTCGCAGGCCACCAGGTAGCTGAGGTTTCCCCTACTGTGGAGGTGGCTGGGATCTCTCAAGAGGGGAGTGTTAATAGTGTTAATAGTGAACAGAGGAGAGGTAGTTCTGGTAGGTCACAGGAGGGGAAGTGGCATGAGGTCAGGGGTGGAGGATTTGGAGACGCGAACCTAAGGAAAGGGTCAGTGAGTGGCAGGTGGCAGGTGGTAGGAGCGGGAGGAAGTGTAGCCGACCGGCCCAGCGGGCAGGCATAGTAACAGCAAATATGTTCCAGGCATTAGATGACTGCCACCAGGATTGCAGTAGTAAGGAGTCAGTGCTGGTCATAGGAGACTCTCGTGTGCGTCATTTAGAGCGGGTATTTTGTAAAGGTAGGAGGGACAGGAGGTGCATCACCAGGCCTGGTGCCAAGGTGAAGGACCTGGTAACTGCGGTGGCACAGGTCACCAGTGATCACCAGTTTAACACAGTCATAGTGCATGTAGGGGTAAATAACATAGGTCATACTAGGAGCGAGGAGCTTCTGCGGGAGTACAGGGCCCTTCTGGCCACCCTGAAGGGTACCAATAGAGTGCTTGTAACAGGAATTTTGCCTAGGGCTAGAGCCTCCCCTGAGTGGAGCTCTAGGGCACTGGCAGCTAACACCAGGGTAGGAAAGCTCTGCCAGGAGCTAGGTTTTACATTTGTAGACGAGTGGAGCAGGTTTTATGCATCGTGGGACCTCTATCAGAAGGATGGCCTGCATTTTTCTGAGAAGGGGGTCCATGTGTTAGGCAAAGTATATGAGCATGTCCTTCAGGGAAACTAGGAAATGGGGTGGGGAGGGATGAAATTGCATTGCCAACTCAGGAATATTCCAATAGTGTCAGCCAAGGCAATAGAACCTCAAAGTCTGCAAATAGGGACAGCAGCAACTCAAGGGGACAGAGTTATAGTTCATCTAGTGATAAAAGAACTCCTCAATATGAAAAAGCCAAAGGTGGTTATGGAGCATTTGTTAAGTGTATGATGTTTAATGCTCAGAGTATCCGTTCCAAATTTGATGAGTTCAAGTGTTATGTTGCTGAGGAGAAACCGGATTTTGTTTGCATTACGGAGGCATGGGTCAGTGAAGGATATTTTGGAGATAACTTACAGGACTATGAGATCCAGGGATACAATATGTTTTCGTGCAATAGGGGTCCAGCAATGAAAGGGGGTGGTGTAATGCTCTATGTGAATAGCTTATTCAGTTCTCAAAAAGTAGCAGGTGGGGATAAAAATGTGTCTGTGGAGTCCATTTGGCTTGATGTCACTGTGGGAAAAGGCAACAGCAATACTCTTAGGATAGGAGCTTTCTACCGATCAGGAACCCTGCCACATTCTCAGCAACTGGAGCTTGACAAGGTGATTTGTGAGGAAATCAGTAGAAACTTTAAGAGGAAGTGCCTTATTCTCGGTGACTTTAATCTAAAAGGTTATGAAAATGCTGGTGTTGGCTCCCCATCATGCAAAATGTTCAGGAAATGCCTTGAAGAGGACCTGTTCTTACACCAGTTTGTATCGGAACCTACCAGGCATGGTTCATTCTTGGACCTTGTATTCTCGGATTTAAGTGACTTGGTTCAAGACTTGACTGTAGGCGAAACTCTGGGAAAAAGTGACCATAACATAGTTAGATTCAAGGCACATGTAGGGGAAACTATCAAGGATAATTTGGTAAAGGTTCCAAATTTCAACAAAGCAGACTTTAACGGCATGAGAGCGGCTTTAAGTGCCATCAGATGGGAAGAAGAATTCTCCAATTTAAATGCCTGTGAAATGTGGGAAAAGTTCAAATCTTACTTAAAGGAAACTCAGATTAGACATGTCCCCCAAAAGCAAAGACGCAAAAGAAGGGTAGGAAAGCCAGCATGGCTTACACCAGACGTGATAAAAGCAATTAGGGCTAAGAAAACTGCATTTAGAGTTTTTAAAGAAGCCTCAAATGTCATTAATCTAAAGGCGTATCGAAAAGCTAGAGACACTGTGAAGCAAAAAACCAGAGCAGCAAAGCGAGCAAAGGAACTGGATTTAGCTAGAAACTGTAATGGGGACAGTAAAAAGTTCTTTAGTTTCTACAAGCTGAGTAAAGTTTCTAACACAATTGGTCCACTGGAAGTAAACGGGACTACATTGGGTGAGGATAGTGAGATGGTTGAGGAGCTGAGCAAGCAGTTCAAATCAGTGTTTACATTGGAAGATATGACCAATCTGCCGACCGTACACCATAGTTCAGATACATGGGATCTGACAAATGATGTTGATTTCATTGGTAGTGATGTTGTTTACAATCATATCAGGAAAATAAAGCCAAATAAGGCAGCAGGACCTGATGACATTTATGCTAGGGTGTTGCGGGAAACTGAAAAGGAACTGGCATTTCCACTTAGTATAATATTTTGTAGATCAGTTTCACATAATGAAATTCCAACCGATTGGAAAAGGGCAAATGTAGTTCCTATTTTCAAGAAAGGAGAAAGAGGGAAAGTTGAAAACTATAGGCCAATAAGTCTCACATCCCTAGTCTGCAAGGTACTCGAATCAATTATCAAGGATAGAATAGTTAGTTATCTGGAAGGTAGCAGATTGATTCAAGATACTCAACATGGATTTAGAAAAGGACGATCGTGTCTCACAAACCTCTTGGACTTTTTGAACTTCGCCACAGAACAATTTGATCAGGGAAATCAGGTTGATGTAGCATATCTTGACTTTAGTAAGGCCTTTGACAAGGTACCCCATAAACGGTTAATGATACAGCTTCAGTCCCATGGTATTGCAGGTAGCATCTTAAAATGGATAGAGTTGTGGCTTTCAGATAGACAGCAAAGAGTGATGCTAAATGGTACAAAGTCATCATGGCAAAATGTTCTTAGTGGAGTCCCCCAGGGGTCAGTACTAGGGCCATTACTGTTCATTATATTTGTAAATAACATTGAAAGTGGCCTAAGCAGTAAAGTTTTGAAATTTGCAGATGATTTGAAGGTCTTTAGGGCAATAACAGGTCAGGATGAGCATATCTCGCTGCAAAAAGACTTAGACGAACTTGTGAAGTGGTCCGAAGAATGGCAAATGAAATTTAACTTTGATAAGTGCAAAATCATGCATGTAGGTAAGCAGCATATGAAGGCTCCATACTTGATGGGTGGCCAAGTGCTATCAGTGACTCAACAGGAGAAGGATTTAGGTGTTATTCTAAACACAAAATTGGGGGCATCAGAACAGACCAAGGAAGCCAGGAAGAAGGCACTGAGAATGCTCGGGGCAATAAATAGGAATGTATCATACAGAAGTGAGGAAGTGATCAGGAAGCTTTACTGTGCATACGTCAGGCCACATTTGGAATACTGCATCCAAGCTTGGTCTCCTAGCTATGAAAAAGATTGTTGGCTTTTAGAGAGAGTACAAAAAGAGGGCTACAAAAATGGTTAATGGCATAAGCAACCTGGCATATGAGGAAAGATTGAAGAAATTGAATATGTTTTCACTTAGATATAGAAGGCTGAGAGGAGATCTCATCGAGGTCTTTAAATTTGTCAATGGTCTGGAGAGGGGATACCTTGGGGAAATGTTTGAATTTAACAGAAATGATGCAATTAGAGGTCATAAATTCAAAATTAAAATTAACCACAGCAGAACAAGGTTAAGGCAAACTTTCTTCACCAACAGGGTAGTGGAACACTGGAACCAGCTGCCAGAAAACATCGTCAGTAGCAGAACATTGAACATCTTTAAAAACAGCATAGACAATCATTATAAGAATAGAGGGCTTGCTTTTCAGTATTACAGGGAGGGCTGATTGGCAGATTTGGTGGGCAACTGGTTCAGTGTACAGAGTGCAACCAAGAAGGGCCCTTGTGGCTCAGAGTTGCACTGATCTTTTATGTCTTTTTATGTCTTTATGAATACTAAGAAAAATTGGTTTCAGTCATTTTTCTTCAATGTTTTTATTCACAAGAATTATTGTTTTGTGTTGGAAAGAAAACAGTGTTAGACAGTGTCTGCTATAATTTTAATAAATTGTTTTACATTGTAAAACCCACATACCACTAATCAATTCAGTCATTGGTGCCCATTGAGCATCCCAGTCATGAGTTGTGATATGGATATTCATTATTTGTGGCGTGAGCATGTCGGTTGTATCAGGTATGGATGCATGAACTTGGTTGGTATTGATCTAAGCATACTTTCAACCTCATGTTATCTACTGTTGCTTAGAAAATTGGCTTATGATAGCCTTTGCTAATCTAACCATAGCTCTAATTTACCATCTGGCAGTCATATGTTGGCTGCCAGATATCCTAGGGCTGAGGCAGTCTTGACAAAAATCAGAAAACACATTGTTATTTGCTGATGGTTGTAGGTCTAATTCTACATAATTTAGCAGTGTTAATAGTACAAACTATTTTGTTCTTCAAACTTTAATTCATGTGGATCACTATGCAAGATTTCCTCACTCTACCCTGTTCCTGAGCCCATGTGACCTGAAAGCAAAAAGACACTGTAAAACTACCTATTTTATCATCATCACTAAGGTCCTCAATTTGAATTGCAAACCAGGCAATGGACAAACATGGGCATCTGTGATTTGCATGGCCCTGAGTGTGTTATATGGTTGGGATGTTTGATGCCCACAGGGTATGCTACAATTCAAACAAATTACCTCAATGGGAAATATCACAGTGATGCCTGAAACCAACATTTTGGCCATTCTTCTAAAAGGGAAGAGCAATAATTCAGTGAGGTGATTGATCACAAAGTTGTGATCAACATTGTCACAGTTCTGTGACAATGGGAATAATTTCCACTTGCGACACAATGATATGTGTAAAATGTTTCAGCTTGATGTAAATAGTTGTGAGAATTTTAGAAGTAAACAAATAAAATAATGAATGAGCCTAACCTGTGATGCTACAATAAAGATATTGCACATTCCAACTGCTATAGTATGTCACCACAGTCAAAGTTGTCAAGCTTTGATCAAGTGTTGTCAGTATACTGTTGAGACTGGCTGCTGCCTCATGTTAGTCAAGTGTATGGAGCGCATATTAATGTGGGATTTATCATGGTATATAAGGCTTGCAGGTTGGAGTTTTATTACATTATCTGGTTGTTATGTTGTATCTAGTTATTATGCTAAGTTTGGATTTCTCCATTATGTTCATCCATTTCCTTTATTATGTAGTGGCACTACATCAATTTCTTCTTTTTATGGGGGGGGAGAAGGGTGGCTGCAATGTATTTTGTCTGATGAATTGTGAGCCAAAATGTGCACTGGGTTCCAGTTGTTCCCCAATGTCTTACACAATTATAGAACTATTTTGTGGAAGGATCATCATGGTGCAGTTTGTTCTTGGGTGCTGCAATGTCCTGACTCAATTGATTTATCCAAGATGTGAGAGTGTGATGATGATACTGAATTTCAGTTTGGATGTGCCTCAGTGGATGCATCATAGGATGTTCTGATGCCTTTAACCTGGTTCAATATGGTCATGACTTTCTATATGCATAGTTTATATGTTGACCTCAATCTTAGTTTGCATAATTCCATGCATTAACAGTTCTGCACATTATCCAGTCTAATGTGATGTTCCCCATCTGCTTCCTGGAGTTCTATGGCAGTATAAGTAGCAAGGAAGTACCAAAATTGCTTGCCACCCTTATGTTGTAATTATTACATGTGAAGCTTCACAGTGCTATTCAACTACCTTTTGTGATATGCTAGGCATTTCATATTATTGTGAAATGTTAATGCACTTGACATTAGCCATACATCACACATAATGCATGGTACTTTAAATGCTTAAGGTGGGTATGGATATAGATAGTTATCAGATTTATTGCGAATTGGTGATGTGAAATGGTGACATTAATTTTGATGATGCACTGAAGTTTAAGCTAAATATCTAGCCAGCATCTAATTGCAATCATCACATGCCAATTACATGATGCTGAGTGGGTACATGAAAAGGGGATTTGGCAGTAGAAGCCATAATTATGTGACAAACCACACTAGGACAATATTAAGTGAGATGCTATGATGATCCAGTAACATGGGCCTTCTTTTCAGATGAAAGGTCAGACATGGTGCACTGTTCAGTTGCTAGTTGGAAGATGTGGTCAGAAGGGAGAGGAAAGAAGAAGATGGCCCAGGGTGCCAGTGTATTTCAGTTTCCAACAGACAAAAATTTGCAAGATGTGGATCCAAAAATGTGCTTGAGGAGACCAGATTGAATACAAGAAGGCCTACATCTGTTCCAATCACTTCACCCATGCAGATTATGATGCATCATACTTGTTGAAATTGAGCCTTTATTGACTATGCTCAGGGCAGTAATGACAGCTGTTATTTGTATGCATAGATGGCAGGACATTCTGAGAGATACAGTGGAAGGTTGTGAAACTGCCTTAGGTTAAACAAGTTGAAAGACTTCAACTGCTGAAGTTCTCAGAGCTGAAGGGTTTGACGATTTGTACTGGTGAGATTCGATATTGGCTGAAACCGAAATCGAAAATTCTGGTTAAGGTGAGATCATTGAACCAGGACTTTTAAACCGGATCGGGGTGTTGATGGGTTTTTGGAAAATAATGATGACTCCAATTGTGGGTGATGACGAATATGGAGAGGCTTATCACATTGGATTTGTAATCACTCAGGTATATGTGATTAAGGAGTAATACCTATGAGTTAGATGTCTGAAATCGTGAAAGGATCAGCTAATGTCAACCTGAATGATACCCTTCTATAATAGAAGGGTATCATTCAGGTTGACATTAGCTGATCCTTTCACGATTTTAGACATCTCACTCATAGGTATTACTCCTTAATCACATATACCTGAGTGATTACAAATCCAATGTGATAAGCCTCTCCATATTCGTCATCACCCACAATTGGAGTCTTCGTTATTTTCCAAAAACCCATCAACACCTCGATCCGGTTTAAAAGTCCTGGTTCGATGATCTCACCTTAACCAGAATTTTCGATTTGGGTTTCAGCCAATATCGAATCTCACCAGTACGAATCGTCAAACCCTTCAGCTCTGACAAGGCCCTTTACATAGGGTCTGTTCCCGTGGCTCCACTAACCTCCACAAACCTCCACTGGTCGTTCCCGTGGCCAACCCAGTGGAGATTTTTCCTCCACCAACCTCCACCAGTGGAGCAAAAGCTCCACCAGCCGAGGAGCAGGGTCCAATTGTGATTTTTCAGTGGAGCTCAATCATGGCGCACTAGTTTCATATATTTGCACGTAAACAACGTCCTTCGTCATATGAATCTCATCTTCATGCGTCAACTGAATACCAGGATCATCCTTCGCAATGTAAATATGAAATTACAACTCTGAACAATAATCGAAGTAGCAGATGCAGACCACAAAGCATCCTTTTTGTGGCCTTTGATATACGTCATTCGTCCTAAGGCCAAGATGTTACTTTACCGGCGGGATCCGCCGCAATCCCCGAGCCGCAACTGCCGCAATGCGGCGCCAACTAAGATTGCACTCAAGCCCGATCGAGGAGGTCGAGAAAGTTGGGATGGGGAAAAGCCAGCATCGGGTAGAAAAGCGTCTCGGGGCCCAGGTAGCCAGACACCAGATTATATGCTGTACATTAATAAGGTAGGCTGTAACCAATCACAAAACTTGGGAGCCGACTCCTGGTGCTCAACCGAGATGGAAGAAAGATTGCTTGGTTCATCCCATAGGCAAAAGGAACATCTGTTCTCCTTACGGTTCCTGAGGGCCCCTACATCGCTAGAAATCAAGACAATTTTGGGACTCGTATTATAAGTCATACTATATTCATTGTGTGATCATCTGGACCAACATTTGAGGAGCAATTTGATCAATAGCGCCAGATACCGCGCCAAACACTTCCTTTTTGTCGCAGAATTCAGACCGCTGTCAGCTGATTTCTCCACCGGTCGTTCCCGTGGGCAGGTCTCAACTAGCCTCAACTTACCTCCACTGAGTTCCTTCTGGTGGAGCCACGGGAACAGACCCATAGCTCTGAGAATTTCAGCAGTTGAACTATTTTAACTCGCTTAGCCTACGGCAGTTTCACCACCTTCCACTGTATCTCTCGTAATGTCCTGCCATCTATGGATACAAATAACAGCTGTCGTTAATGCCTTGAGCATACTGTCAATAAAGGCGACAGTTTTTCCACTTTATCAAGAGAATTACGACTATTGTTGAACTTCTTGACTTTTGGATTTTGGACGTTTCGTATTTGGACGTTCGGTTTTTGGACTTTGCGGTTATGGATGTTCGGTTTCTTTACTTTATGATTCTTGGATGTTTGGTGTTTGGACGTTATGATTCTTGGACTTTAGGATTTTTGGACTTTCTGTCTTTGGACTTTAGGGCTTTGGACTTTATTTTTTTGGACGTTTCGATACGGACCCGGCAAGGCGGTATATACGAGGTGGCGTCATCCCTATTACGCAGCTTTCTGCGCAGGTCCTTATATGACGTCATCAGGGGTACCACTTAATATAGGCCAAGCCGCTGACACGCTGTCGAATATACGCAGCGTAAGCATGGTACGGGGGATAAAAAGGAGGATTTAAGGGGTGCAGGTGCAAAACTTAGAGCGTCATAGTCCCGGAAGGGATCTCCAATACCTTTTATACACATATTATACCCGGAAGAACGTACAAAGCGAGGTAGGACATGTAAAATATGACAGAGAATTAGCATCTTACCGCGGCGAAATGCAGTAAGGACGTATCTGAAGTGTGGTCATCGCCATGATGGAATAATGTGGGGAGGGGGGTGGAGTCCTTTAGTGTACATCAAATTTAGCATTGGGCTTATGGTGCTGCATTCCAAAATGAATTGACCGGAAGGCCTTTTAACCCATCTATATGCGGCAGTGCCCCTGATATAGGAGGCAAGGAAGGGGACAATCGTTTCTTTTTTAGGATCGACGGGACCGTAAGGAGCACGTGAGAGGTAGACATTCATTTTATGGGGGCATCTGTGAACCTCCGTACCAGCTCAGCAACATGGGTGAAACTTCCAGAAAACGATTTGGGAGACGCAATGCCTGGAGGTAACAGGAAGGCCTATGGATTGGGGAGGTGGGCTCACGCCAGTTGTAAGCGGAGGTTGACCCAACCCAAAAGTATGTAAAATTTAACTCTAGTTCGGAGGTTACATTCGGCGGATGGACTGGAAAACGGTCAGACATGGGGTGCTAAAAGCGGTCAGGCATGTATTGGCGGCATTCCCTAACAATGCGTTCAGAACTAGATCTAGATGATTCAAAACACAGTCGACCTAGTCGGCTTATGTGCTGTTTCAGATTCAGAGCATGAATGAAGGATCACAATCGAAGTTCGTGGAGCAGAGACTTTGCACATCGTTCTTTCAAATCAATGATCATAGGCCTCGTGAGCAACAATGAAATGGCATACGCCACACCGGTTTCATAGCAGTACCAGAGCCGGTAGCAGTGTCAAGTGCCGCGAGGACGGGCGCAGCTTGTCTGCCCCTGGTCACAGCAGCAGCAGCAAAACACGTCAGCAGGTCCATCTAAAGCAAACATTGTTTGCTTTAGATGGATTACATCTGAGCAAGAGAGGAGTGGAATTGCTCAGCAATAGGTATGAGGAGGCTCTCAACAGGAAACAGGGAAACTAGGCAGGACATGGGGGGGATGTAGCTGATAAAGAGAGAAGCATAGCAAGCAATGGAAGGAATAAGTTGTTTTTATGTTTTTATGTCAATGCCAGAAGTGTTAGGAACAAAATTGGGGAACTGCATGCATATATGTTGTCTGAACAGCTAGATTTGGTGTGCATAACAGAAGCATGGGTTAACGAAAGCATGTTTGGAGACAACTTGCAAGAATTTGAATTGACAGGCTACAACATGCATGCCTATCAAAGAGAGGCAAGGATAGGAGGTGGCATTCTCTTGTATGTTAGGCAAGTAATGAAATGTCATTCCATAGAGGATGGAGTACATAGTGCAGGAGTAGAATCTTTGTGGTTAGATATAATTCTGAAGAATGGAACAAAATTTAGGATTGGGGCATTCTATAGACCTCCAGACCAGAATGAAAACACTGACAGGCTGATGCAGGAAGAGATAAGTAGGAGAGTACAGGAGAGAACTATTTTGTTGGGGGATTTCAACATAGCAGGATTGGGAAACAAAACAATAGGTGTAAGCAAATCAGAAAGATGTTTCATGGCTTGTTTTGAGGACAATTTCTTCTTTCAAATGATACACGAGCCTACAAGGGAAAATAAAATATTAGATCTAGTGCTTACTAATGAGGAAAATGTTGTGCAAAATGTTAACGTAGGAGAGACCTTTGGTAATAGTGATCACAACATTATACGCTTCTCATTATATGTTGGAAGGGTAGCAACCAACAGAACATTGATTCCGAATTTTACAAAAGGGAATTACAGTGAGTTCAGGAGCTTCCTAAGTGAAATTAATTGGGAAGACATATTGAATGGCTTAGATGCTTATGAAATGTGGACAATGATAAAAGATAAGCTATTTCAGGGTCAGGATAGGTTCATTCCCAGTAGGCAAATTAGATCAAACAGGGTTAAGCACCCTTCGTGGCTGACTAGGGAAGTTAAGCAATTACTGGACTCAAAGAAACAAGCATTCAAGAAACTAAAAGATACTAACTCCGGGTTAAACCTAGAATCATATAGAATAGCTAGAAATAAAGTTAGGAGGTGTGTTAGAGCATCTAAAAGACTTGCTGAAATCAACTTTGCTCGAGAATGTTCAGCAGGTAATGCTAAGAGATTCTTTAGCTTCTATAAATTTAAGGCTAAAAAGTGTAGTGTAGGACCACTGGAGGTAGATGGGGAAATAGTGGTTGATGATTGTGACATTGTGGAATCCCTAAGCAAGCAATTCTCATCAGTCTTCACTAAAGATAATTCTGGTACAATAGGAACATCTGTAGGCCATGCCATGGCAGGTGATATGCTGGAGGATCTTACAATAACTACAGAAGCCGTAGAGAAGCAGTTGCAGAATATAAAACCTAATAAAGCTTCCGGACCAGATGAAATATATGCTAGGATCTTAGTAGAGTGTGCTAAAGCTTTAGCAACTCCCCTAGGTATCATTTTCAGGCGATCTATGGAGTATTCAGAAGTACCTGAAGATTGGAGAAATGCAAGTGTAGTACCAATTTTCAAAAAGGGAAATAGGAAGAGTGTAGGAAACTACAGGCCAGTCAGTTTGACCTCATTAGTTTGCAAAGTACTAGAAAAGCTGGTTAAACAGAATGTTCAGATTCATCTTGATAGGCACAACCTTTTAAGGGATACTCAACATGGATTTCGATCTCAAAGGTCTTGTTTAACTAACCTATTGGAGTTCATTGAGTATGTTACCAAAGAAGTAGACAATGAAAGCAGGATGGATGTTGTGTACTTGGACTTTAGCAAAGCTTTTGATAAAGTTCCACATGGAAGGTTAATTCATCAATTACAACAACATGGGATTGTAGGAAAAGTTCTACATTGGATTGAAGCATGGTTGCAGGGAAGGAAACAAAGGGTAGTATTGAATGGATGTAAATCTGGTTGGAAAGATGTTCTGAGTGGAGTGCCACAGGGCTCTGTTCTAGGGCCCCTCCTCTTCATCATCTTTGTGAACAACATTGAAGTAGGGCTGAGGAATAGAGTGTTCAAATTTGCTGATGACATCAAGCTGGTAGGAGTGGCTAACAGCAGAGATCAATCTAGTAATATTCAACTAGATTTGGACGACCTAAAAGAGTGGGCTGATCAATGGCAGATGACTTTCAACTATGATAAGTGTAAGGTTATGCATATAGGGTCTGCAGGCGAGACATTCAGTTATAAAATGGGAGGGAGGGAACTGGATGTTATTGAAGAGGAAAGGGACTTAGGTGTGTTGGTCTCAAAAGACCTTAAAGCAGAAAAACAATGTATCTCAGCTAGAAATAGGGCACTCAGAATGCTGGGACTCATAAATAGAAGTGTGAAATATAAGAGCAGGGAAGTCATGAAAAAGCTGTACTTAGCATATGTGCGGCCCCACTTGGAGTACTCTGTACAAGCATGGAGCCCCTACCTAGAAAAGGATATAGATATGTTAGAAAGAGTCCAGCGCAAAGCCACTAGACTCGTCAGTGGATTAAGTAACTTAGAATATGGAGAAAGGCTTAATGCATTAGATATGTACTCACTCAAGTATAGGAGATTAAGGGGAGACATGATTGAAATGTACAAAATTGTTAGAGGGCTAGATCAGGTCAATTTGAATGATGCTCTGCAGTTTAGAGTATCCCATAGGGGTCATCAATTCAGGTTAGACAAAATGAGGTGCAGGACAGTTAAACGACAACAGGTCTTCAGTCAAAGGGTTGTTGACCAATGGGATAGGCTGCCTGCTGATGCAGTGGGGAGTCCCTCATTGAATGTCTTTAAAAGTAGGGTGGATAAATTTTTTAGACAGGAAAATGTTGTTTTTGAATTCTAACTTGTGATGCATGGGATATTGAGTATTTTCACTAGCTATATAGGGTATAACATTATGCTAGTATTATGTTGTACTATATGGGGTGTACCTAGCAGTGGATTTGGCAACTTCCTTTGCGATGTCATACTGATGAGATTGGCTGTGGTGGCACAGGTGGAGGGATTGCATGGGTTTGGAATTGATAGGTGTGAACATGTACTTTCTAATATCTTCTAGACAGGCTTGACCCAGATGGGCCCTTGTGGCCCTTATTAAGCCTTAACACTTTATGACTTTATGACTTTATGACAGTGGAACCGGGCGATACGACGGCAGTCAAGTGCCGCCAGGACGGGCCGACACAGGGAGCGCCGCCAACCCGTCAGTGGTTACAGTGGCAGCAACAAAATACGGTTAAAAAGGGCAGAACCGAGCGACACGACACGACACACAGCAGAGACGGTGACACATGGCCGGCAGTGTGAGGGTGGACATTCTATCGCTGCCTGGTGACATGGTGGCGGACCTGCCTAGATGCCCGCCCCTGCGCTCTGCCGAGCAGAGTTCTTGCGCAACCAGCCGATGCACACATGCAGCCTAACTCGAGTCAGCCTCCGTCTCACACAACTAGCCACACTACTAGCTTCGGCTACCGGCTACTAATGACGCGCACCCCGGGTCTCCCGATGCTGGTGTCGCCTGTGCAGGTTGAGTGCATGATGAAGCAGACATCAGAATTTAACTGCTTTGGCATCGCCCTCTAACACGTATGTGGCATGCAGCGCCCGCCGCGATCGATGGTGATGAACCAAGAGCTGGACACAACGGCCAGGAGCGCCTCCGGTGCTTCAGACGTCGGACAGCCAAGCGATGTCTTGACGCCTCATTTTGTAGGCGACGAAGCCGGGAACGATGGCAAGGCCGTCCTGCTGCAGCCCCAGTTTGCTGATGATGGTCGTGTTAAAATTCATGTGAATAGAAGTGGCATCAAACTAATTGAGCTGGTTCTTTATTTAGCTATACAAAGGTAAGATATGAAGATAAAGTAACCAACATATGAAGGCTATATGTATGATGGCGGTGGCCAAGTTCTATCATTGACTCAGCAGAAGGACTTTGGTGTTATTCTGAACACAAGATTGGGGGCATCGGAACAGACGAAATAATCCAGGAAGAAGGCACTGAGAATGCTTGGGGCAATATATAGGAATGTACCATACATAAGTGAGGAAGTCATCAGAAAGCTTTACTGTGCCTGTCAGGCCACATTTGGAATACTGTGTCCAAGCTTTGGCTCCTAGTTATGAAAAAGAATGTTCGTTTTTAGGGAGTACAAAACATGGCTACAAAAATGGTTAATGACATAAGCAACCTGGCATATGAGGAAAGATTGAGAAAACTGAGCATGTTTTCACTTAGATATAGAAGGTTGAGAGGAGCACTCATTGAGGTCATTAAATCTGGTCATGGTCAGGAGGATGGATATGTTAGGTAAATATTTAAATCTAAAAGAAATGATGCACTTAAAGGTCATCAATTCAAAATTAAAGGTAACTACAACAGGACATTGTTAAGACTGTCTTTTTTTCACCAACATAATAATAGAACACTGGAAACAGATGCCAAAAACCATTGTCAGTAGCAGCACATTGAACATCTTCAAAAACACCATAGGCAATTATTACAAGAATAGAGGGCTTGCTTTTCAGTATTCCAGGGAGGGCTGATCGACGGATTTGGTGGGCAACTGGTTGAGTGTTCAGAGTGCAACCAAGAAGGGCCCTTGTGGCTCATAGTCGCACTGATCCTTTGTGTCTTGATGTCTAAGATGCTCCAAAATGCAGCAAGCATTCCAGACAAGCATGATGCAACACACCATACCATACAGATCTGATAGGCAGGCTAATTCACGGAATGACACCAGAAAAGGCAGGTGTTGACACTAACATTATTTTAAGCTGCATCCGTGGCCAGGATCATAATCATCAGAGTAAAGTGGTTGGAACAAATGGATGGACTGGTTGTATGGACTCCATTAGCTCCTTTTCACTGTCAACCAGGTCTTATATGCATTTTCGTCTCATAAGCAAGTTGGTTGACAATCTCTTCTTTCCATATCTTTCTTCCAGATGATAAAGACACACCACAACAGAACACTATGCAATAAAACTACAACTAAAACGCACGTACATCGAACACAAGGTGTGACACCTAAAACCAAGCATAAAACAACCTACGAGGAAGGTATGTAAACAGCTGCGCTATTTATGACTGAATTGCGCCATCTAGGAATTTGAGAAAATGTGTGCCCCTAAAACGCTGCAGTCGTGATGGTCGTCGCCTAATTCGCAGCCTAACTGAGGATGATAAAATAACAGCTCAACACAATTCCAAAAACACAGACGTGATATTACAGGATTTAGAAAGTGAGTTGAAATGAAGATATTTATATTTTAAAATGCATGAAACCATTAAAACGGGCCAAAAGTGGTACCCCAGATGACGTCATTTGTACCATTTAAGCCGACACGCAGGAAGGCATGGGGATGACAGGCGCCTGCTACGAGGAAACTATATAAACAGCTGCGCTATTTATGACTCAACTGCGCCATCTAAGAATTTTATAAATTGTGTGCCACTAAAACGCTGCATTCGTGATGGTCGTCCCCTGATTCGCAGCCTAACTGAGGATGCCAAAATAACAGCTCAACACGATTCCAAAAGCACAGACGTGATATTATAGGATTTGGAAAGTGAGTTGAATTGAAAATATTCCATTTTAAAATGCATGAAGCCATTGAAACTGCCAAAAAGTTGTAACCCAGATGACGTCATTTGTACCATTCGAACCGACACGCAGGAAGGCATGGGGATGACAGGAGCCTGGGTGATTGTGCTCTCTGAGCTGAGGGCAAATTGTGAACTTTTTGTGTTCGTTTTTCATTTGGCTAGCCTTGTAATCAGACCAACAGTGAAAGGAAAGCGCATTGCTCCTGTGAGTTATGAAAGATGAAGCTGGCTGATCACGACTCCCAGCCTTGCGGTGTCATGCATTGTTCACTTCTTTTTCCAATGCTTTGATGTGGCCAAAAATGACAATGTGTGTTACTTATGCATATTACTTAGGTAGGTATTGACTAAGTAGGACATATTATTTTCCTGTCGATTACCGGTAAATAGATTCCATGTATACAAAATAATGTCCATGAAAATGTATTCCGGAAGAAGTCTGTTTGCACTCTGACTCCAACCCTGAAAGCATGTAAAATATCCGAATCTGTTTGCACTCTGACTCCAACCCTGAAAGCATGTTTCCCACTCTGTTGGCATACCCCTAAGATGACAATGCCACTTCATCCATCCACACCCCATTGTGTAGTTCCTCTAAAGGACATGCTCATATAGGGTCTGTTCCTGACCCTGCTCCAAGAAAAGAATAGAGCAAGTTCAAGCAACTTGGAGCAGTTTGCAGCAGACTGTAAAGGCGAGCACTGAAACGTCTGGAGTAACATGGAGGAAAAATTCAGCTGTTTGTGCATGTATTATGGTTGCATATATGATGCAGATGTTCAAAGCTTCTTGGTACAAATGCCTCAAAACACTTCACAAATGTATTGTCAGCACCACATTTGTGCTACTCCAAGCTGCTCCAAGCTTGCCCCTGCCTTTGGCCAGAGTAAGGTGGAGTAAGTTGGAGTAGATTGAAGCTACTCCATTCTGCTCCAAAAATGCATGGGAACACAGAGCAGCTACTCCAAGTTGCTTTGAGCAACTTGGAGCAGGGTCTGGAACAGACCCATACTTTGCTTAACACATGCACCCCCTTATTGGACGCTGTATAATGGGCGCTGTATAACCACTGCAGTTGATGCACCCTAAAACCCAAATAACTAACTAACTAACCCCTTCTTGGAGATGTGCAGGTCATTTCTCTGATAGAGGTCCCATGAGCCATAAAGCTTGCAACACTCATCAACAAAGGTCAAACCTTACCCATTGCAAAGATTACCTACCCTGACATTGGCTGCCATGGGCACTGTATAACCACTGCAGGTGATGCTCCATAAACCCAAATAACTAATGACATAGAGTTCCACTCAGGGGAGACTCCAGCCCTAGGCAGAATAGCAATCACAATGACTCAGCTATTGCCATGCTCAAGGGGGCCAGAAGGGTCCTGTAGTCCTGAAGCAGCTCTTCACTCTTAGCAGGACCTGTGCTGCTCACTACTACCTGCATTACAACTGAACTAAATTGGGGCTCACTGGAGGCCTCTGCCACCACTGGTGGCCTGTGCCACCACTGGCACCAGGTATTTGACCTTGGCACCATGCATTATGCCATTCTCCTGCAGTTATTAAAACCCTATATATTACTCAGGTTTGGCCTCTTTTTGAGTTTTCATCATGTGTTTTTAATACAGGTTACATAGGTAATTTAAGGTGATGAGAATTAGTACAGAGAAGGTGGATACAAAACATAGAGGGATGGAAGGTCTGGATTATGGTGCCAGATTATGGAACCTATATTTGCACTCTGTGAAAGGTAGGCTCATTTGGGCAGGTATTATCAAGTGTTGGTCTCTCTCTCTCTCTCTCTCTCTCTCTCTCTCTCTCTCTCTCTCTCTCTCTCTCTCTCTCTCTCTCTCTCTCTCTCTCTCTCTCTCTCTCTCTCTCTCTCTCTCTCTCTCTCTCTCTCTCTCTCTCTCTCTCTCTCTGTCTCTGTCTCTGTCTCTGTCTCTGTCTCTGTCTCTGTCTCTGTCTCTGTCTCTGTCTCTGTCTCTGTCTCTGTCTCTGTCTCTGTCTCTGTCTCTGTCTCTGTCTCTGTCTCTGTCTCTGTCTCTGTCTCTGTCTCTGTCTCTGTCTCTGTCTCTGTCTCTGTCTCTGTCTCTGTCTCTGTCTCTGTCTCTGTCTCTGTCTCTGTCTCTGTCTCTGTCTCTGTCTCTGTCTCTGTCTCTGTCTCTGTCTCTGTCTCTGTCTCTGTCTCTGTCTCTGTCTCTGTCTCTGTCTCTGTCTCTGTCTCTGTCTCTGTCTCTGTCTCTATCTCTATTACTCTAATGTCTAGTTGCTGTCCACTCTCTAGTTCTATTAGCCTCACTACCACCATCCCTACCACTCATCAAGTCCTGCACCTGACTTGCTCAACTTTCCTTACAGATGATGGGCTCTGTCACTAAACACCTCAGGTGCTCCACCTCCAGGGTAAAAATAATGGTTTATCGTTAGGTGTGAGATGTCAAAACGAGCACAAGCACAGCAGGATGCCAAAACTTTCCATGAAATTAGTGTCATTTAAAATGCTTTTGATATCCTTCAGACTCAAATTTGAGCCAATGGTGCAGGTACTTATGACTGTACCTTTATTATTTGTTCTCAGATTCATAATTTAGGAGGAGCTATATTTGGGATAGGGAGAATAATCCTATGCTATAAACTTGCAGTGTTTGCCAAATCACATCATAGATAATCTCTTAAAACTATAAAAAATGATAAAACTGTGTTGCAAAATATTTTTGTATTATCATTCCTTATTGAGAGCATTGACACTATCCTTGTGAGATACTGTTAGAGAGGAGAAATGAAGACTTCATAAGCCCCCATCAAGGAACAGGATGTCAATACTTTATTTTGAAGGATGTCAATAGAGTATTCAATAAGTGGTATATTCCACACTATTTCCCGAATATTTAACACTGTCCACCTCCCTTGTTAGCATATTTAACCTACTACTGAAGTCCCCAATGATCCCTTGCACTGACATTTCCCATAGCACCTTCCATGTTTTTTATTTGCTCTGTTTATATTTTTCAATTTTTGCTTTGTTTTTGCTTTTTTTGCTATTCCTATAAGTGTCATTGCCCTTTGCTGCCAGTGCAATTGTTGACAGATTCTTCAGGTAACAGTTCCAGTGTGGGGTTTTATATGATGATTTCATTTGTTGTGAATGCATGAGTTTTGCTATGCTGAGTAAATTATTGGATCTATCCCACCTCTGAAGTTCACTCATATGTTGTCATGCCTGCAGGAGTCATGTTGGACAAGAAGATATTAAACATGTGGAATATTTATTTTAAAATCATAACAGAAGTTGTCAGTCTGTTTATACCAGCATAAGGTGCTGCTGGGGGCAACAGCTGAACAAGGGTAAGAGGTGGGCTGTACAGCTTGATTCAGTTTAATTCAGTGCATTGTTGTTCAACCACTGAAATGTTCAAGCTCAATTATCAAATCACTCAATCGGTTCAAGCTTTTCGGTCACCAAGTCAGCATGCATAAAACTAGGTATGGAGATAATCCATAAGCAGTGAGTGAAGTACTGGGCCATTCTCAATGTGAACTATGTGTAAGGCTTGCATGGACATGAGTCCTTGTACATGTTAGTGTTGTTGACTGAATTGACTTGATTGGTTGTCTCACGGCTTCCAGGCCTCATCGGTTACCAGTATTGTCAGGTGGTAGCATGCAACAAGGGCATGCAACAGATAGCAAGCCCTACTAACTGTGTTCTCCAGGAGGAGCATCTAGTAATGCCAAGTGTTTCTAGCTCTGCCCACAAGCCATTCTAGAACACACTAGTCTCCACTTCAGTCTTCCTGGGAAGATTTTCATAAGTTCAGCTTTGAACTGTGATGTATGGATGGTGTGCCCCATTCTCCACGGTACAGTTCGCCGGAAGCATAGTTTGGCCTTCATTTACCACCATTGATTCGCACCTCTGATAATCGCGACTTCCCAGCTTGGCGCGAATCGTAGCTGTGCTGAACACAGTAATACACATCGCAACATAGGGGCTTCTGCCATAGGCACAGGATCGGGCATGAAACCCCGAAAAAGCCTCGTGAACTGATGGCAATCTCACTCCCTTCATAGCCGATGCAAGCATAATTTGCATTTAATAAAATTATTTAAGGTGTTCAGGAATCTCAGGACTAAATATGCCTATTTTATCATCCTAACACAGCACATTGAAGTTTGGAACCTTGTTCCATATTGGACATAGGAGCCCAGATGTGGAAATACACTCACAATTTTGATATACCTGCGTTAAAATCTAACCGGATTCAGCTAAGATTAGCTGCAATTTTTCCTAATCTTCACTAATCTGTTGAGTTCGGTGTACTTGCAGAAACTTGAGTTCATCTCAAGCAGGGATGTAGCCAGGAATTGGCTATGAGGCTACAATTCCTGGCTACGAGACATAGCCAGGAATTGGCTAAATTCAAAAAGGGAGCGGACCACTAATGGGCACCGGACTACCCCCACTGCTTTTGAAGTCTCCGGATTTTGACATTTACTTCGAAAATAGGCTGTTTCTGTGGGATAAATCAAGTTCATTTTCTTTTTTCCGTCCTCATTTGGGATTCTGATCGTCGAATACCCACCCCTCCTCAAATTGTAAAACAGACATGGCACTGTTGTAAACCAAAAATGCAGACCGCGTGGACAATGTGCAGGTGGTCAGCGCGGTGCACAGTGAACATGTATATAGATGCAGGATGCCAAAGCTTCATTGGAAAATATGTTTATTCAGTACTATTAGATGTGCAAGTAAGCGCTTGTAAAGGCCGTAGACAGGCCCGCACGCATTCATAAGGGCCCAGGCATGTTCGTTAGTGGCCGCAGACGTTCGAAGGTGCACATACATGTTTGCAAGGGCCGTATGCATTCGTAGAGACCCATGTTCGTAGGCGTCCGTAAGACTCGTAGATGTTCGTATGTTTTCATTGCTGCCCGTAGACAACGTCCGCAAGGTCCCGTAGACGCTATTAAGGGCACGTAGACGTTAAAAAAGGTCCGTAAATATTCGCAAGGGCTCGTAGACGTTCTTGTGCTGTGTGCCCAATAACAACCATAAAATATGTTCTTTACCTACCTATTTTCGGCATGGCGATCCCGTAGAGAATAAATGCGGGTCCAAGGAGGACGCGACCGCCCCGCCGCCCTCTCCTTGGTCGCGTCCTTTATTTCTAGCTTAAGTGCATTCTGCTGAATTATTGAATTAGAGGAGATGCTACGTTAGTGTTAGGTTAGCGAAACTTCGATTTCGCTTCCTTATCAGTTGTAAATAAAACCTTTCAATTTTGCGGTAGAAGATGCAACTAATAATGTAGAACGGTAAATATCCGACTGGCATGTGACTTTATAGCACTGTTCAGGGACTGGTTTCCACCCATCACCACTGAAAAGTACTTGAAATAGTATTTGAATGTTATTGATGCCAAGTGTGCCTTATCATCATCTACTTATCTCGTCAGTGTACTGATGTAGAGTGACCAGGAATGCCAATGATAAGGTAAGCATTGGACGTAAGAAGCAGGTATTTTTCCTTTTATGTGATATTTATCACTAAGTTGCCAACTTTAGAAACGCCTCGCAGAGCTGCGGGTTAACACTGGCCGCCTGGCTTTTGGTTCGCACGGTTTTTGGGTACGGTTCGCTGTTTGCTCTTCAACCAGCGTCGTGTAGATCTCTGCAGGCTTGATTCTTCCGTGGAATCTTTTATTTTATGAAAGGCATGCATTAAAAATAAAAGATGTGGAGAGCTGCACAGTTTAACGTACAGATTTAAGAACAGTATGTTGCTCTCAGTGGTGAAATGGAAGTGTAAAGCACTACATCACAAGAGTTATTGGGTTTTTGAGCCGAGACGGTCGGGCCGGGCCGCGATGGACCGCTGATGAGCTGAGTAGTGTGTACACGGATGTAGGCTCCTTCGAGCTTCGCTCTCGCTCGTAATACATTAGGGCATGAGATGGCAGAGGCGGGTCGCCGATTATGTATGCTATACAAAAGTGGAACAGCTCCGAGGATGCTTTTGAATCTTGGATTTTTACTGGAAATAATTGGGCGCTGCATGACCTCTGCAGTCGATGCGCCCCTAAACCCCAATAACTAACTAACTGGAAATAATTTGGGCATTCCGGCCCTGAGAGGATAATTTGTTATGCGTTTCTGATATGAAAAACACTTCTATGCGTTCAACTCGGTTTCGGACATGTTTACCAAATAGTGATGAGCTTCATGCCATTTCCAAACTCGGTTCATCTCCTGGCGAAAAAGGAATAGATAATAATTTTCCAAAGAGGACGATATTTTAGATGAGAAAATCCAGGACAAAGCATATTTCCAACCCTGGAGTCTGCCTTAAAATGAAGGTGACATGTGTTGTCTCGAAACACGTTCCTCTCAAAGAATACAACAAATGGCAGCCATGGTTTGATATCATTTTTGCTGTGCTTTGACGACACGGTGATTCATGTATCACTGCATTCCATTAAATACAACGTATATGAATCAACGCAAGCATAAGCAATCATTCAGACAATTCAGACATTCAAACAATGCTTTATTAATGCACGCACCGAGATTATGTACGTGCTCAACTAGGATACCTGTGCTGAGTGGTTTACTGTTTAAATTCAGGATGCCGAGAAAACGCTAACTGTAAGGACCAGCCAAAGATTCCTGTGTGAGCAGTTTCGAAATCTGAAGCCACCGCAAGGTCCGCACATGCCTTGCGATCACCTTTCAAAGCGTTTCGGCCGTTTGTGGCTGACCATATTTCCAAAATATGCCGGAAATGCAGATGTCCTTATATCAGACATTAATGGATTAGTAGGCTAGAATATATATGCAACCTGGTTTTCCTCACAATGCTGAATCGTTTAATATCAGTGCTTACTTATCATCCTCTAGTGACGATAGTTCCAAGCTGCACTCAAATATATTTTGTTATGCAATATTGTATGTTTTTTCTTTCAGTTATTTACCAGCAATGGCCAGCCTATCAGAAATAATCAACCTGAACGTTGGAGGGGTCAGGTGAGTTGCTATGGTTCAGTTCAATAAATGAAGACAAATGGCTGCAGGGCAAGCCGGTGAAGGCCAACATGTCCAATTTTTGTTATGTGGATGGAATATATGAACCACTTGCTTCCCAGTGTCGTAACTACTGTACACAATCACAGAGTCTTTCAGTCAAAATCTATTATCTCCAGCAGGTAGCTGGCAACACACGGGAGACGCCAGTGGCGTACTGCTAATACCTATTCAGATTGCATAGGCCAAGTCAGCTTTAGATGCGGTCAGTTTTCAGCATGCACTCGGTGCTGTTGTGATCCCTGGCTGTGGTATGGAGAATGTGACCCCTCTCCCTGGTTGGCAGGTTGTTGGTACTGTTGTGATCGCTGACGCTGGCTGTGGTATGGAGTATGTGACCCCTCCCCCTGGTCGGTAGGTTGTTGGTACTGTTGTGATCGCTGGCTGTGGTATGGAGTGTGTGGCCCCTCCCCCTGGTCGGCAGGTTATTGGTACTGTTGTGATCCCTGGCTGTGGTATGGAGTATGTGACCCCTCTCCCTGGTTGGCAGGTTGTTGGCACTGGTGTGATCGCTGACGCTGGCTGTGGTATGGGGTATGTGGCCCCCTCCGCCTGGTCCGGCAGGTTGTTGGTACTGTTGTGATCGCTGGCTGTGGTATGGAGTATGTGACCCCTCCCCCTGGTCAGCAGGTTGTTGGCACTGTTGTGATCGCTGGCTGTGTATGCAGTATGTGACCCCTCCCCCTGGTCGGCAGGTTGTTGGTACTGTTGTGATCGCTGGCTGTGTATGGAGTATGTGACCCCTCCCCCTGGTCGGCAGGTTGTTAGTTCTGTTGTGAGCGCTGACGCTGGCTGTGGTATGGAGTATGTGACCCCTCCCCCTGGTTGGCAGGTTGTTAGTACTGTTGTGATCGCTGGCTATGTATGGAGTATTTGACCCCTCCCCCTGGTCTGCAGGTTGTTGGTATTGTTGTGATCGCTGGCTGTGGTATGCATTATGTGACCCCTCCCCCTGGTCGGCAGGTTGTTGGTACTGTTGTGATCGCTGGCTGTGGTATGGAGTATGTGACACCTCCCCCTGGTCGGCAGGTTGTTGGTACTGTTGTGATCGCTGGCTTTGGCATGGAGTATGGGACCCCTCCCCCTGGTCGGCAGGTTGTTGGTACTGTTGTGATCGCTGGCTGTGGTATGGAGTATGTGACCCCTCCCCCTGGTCATGGGCGCTAAATGACCTTGTAGTCGGCGCGCCCTTAAGCCCAAATAATCAATCAAACCTCCCCCTGGTCGGCAGGTTGTTGGCACTGTTGTGATCGCTGACGCTGACTGTGGTATGGGGTATGTGAACGCTCCCCCTGGTCGGCAGGTTGTTAGTACTGCTGTGATCGCTGGCTGTGGTATGGAGTATGTGACCCCTCTCCCTGGTTGGCAGGTTGTTGTTACTGTTGTGATCGCTGACGCTGGCTGTGGTATGGAGTATGTGACCCCTCCCCTGGTCGGCAGGTTGTTAGTACTGTTGTGATCGCTGGCTGTGGTATGGGGTATGTGACCCCTCCCCCTGGTCAGCAGGTTGTTGGTACTGTTGTGATCCCTGGCTGTGGTATGGAGTATGTGACCCCTCCCCCTGGTCGGCAGGTTGTTAGTACTGTTGTGATTGCTGGCTGTGGTATGGGGTATGTGACCCCTCCTCCTGGTCCGGCAGGTTGTTAGTACTGTTGTGAGCGCTGACGCTGGCTGTGGTATGGAGTATGTGACCCCTCCCCCTGGTCGGCAGGTTGTTAGTACTGTTGTGATCGCTGGCTGTGGTATGGGGTATGTGACCCCTCCCCCTGGTCTGCAGGCTGTTGGCACTGCTGTGATCCCTGGCTGTGGTATGGAGTATGTGACCCCTCCCCCTGGTCGGTAGGTTGTTGGTACTGTTGTGATCGCTGACTGTGGTATGGAGTATGTGACCCCTCCCCTGGTCGGTAGGTTGTTGGTACTGTTGTGATTGCTGGCTGTGGTATGGAGTATGTGACCCCTCCCCCTGGTCTGCAGGTTGTTGGTACTGTTGTGATCGCTGGCTGTGGTATGGAGTATGTGACCCCTCCCCCTGGTCGGTAGGTTGTTGGTACTGTTGTGATCCCTGGCTGTGGTATGGAGTATGTGACCCCTCCCCCTGGTCGGCAGGTTGTTAGTACTGTTGTGATCGCTGACGCTGGGTGTGGTATGGAGTATGTGACCCCTCCCCATGGTCCAGCAGGCTGTTGGCACTGCTGTGATCCCTGGCTGTGGTATGGAGTATGTGACCCCTCTCCCTGGGTGGCAGGTTGTTGGCACTGCTGTGATCCCTGGCTGTGGTATGGAGTATGTGACCCCTCCCCCTGGTCGGCAGGTTGTTGGCACTGCTGTTATCCCTGGCTGTGGTATGGAGTATGGGACCCCTCCCCCTGGTCGGCAGGTTGTTAGTACTGTTGTGATCGCTGACGCTGGCTGTGGTATGGAGTATGTGACCCCTCCCCCTGGTCGGCAGGTTGTTAGTACGCTGGCTGTGGTATGGAGTATGTGACCCCTCCCCTGGTCGGCAGGTTGTTGGCACTGCCGTGATCCCTGGCTGTGGTATGGAGTATGTGACCCCTCCCCCTGGTCCGGCAGGTTGTTAGTATTGTTGTGATCACTGACGCTGGCTGTGGTATGGAGTATGTGACCCCTCTCCCTGGTCAGCAGGTTGTTGGCACTGCTGTGATCGCTGGCTGTATTTGGAGTATGTGACCCCTCTCCCTGGTCGGCAGGTTGTTGGTACTGCTGTGATCGCTGACTGTGGTATGGAGTATGTGACCCCTCCCCCTGGTCGGCATGTTGTTGGCACTGCCGTGATCCCCGGCTGTGGTGACCCCTCCCCTGGTCCGCAGGTTGTTGGCACTACTGTGATCGCTGGCTGTGGTATGGAGTATGTGACCCCTCCCCCTGGTGGGCAGGTTGTCGGCACTGCTGTGATCGCTAGCTGTGGTATGGAGTATGTGACGTACGTGAAGCCCCCTGGTCGGCAGGTTGTTGGTACTATTGTGATCGCTGGCTGTGATATGGAGTATGTGATCTTTTCTCGTGGTCTGACAGGTTGTTGGTACTGTTGTGATCCCTGGCTGTGGTATGGAGGATGTGACCTCTCACCCTGATCTGGCATTGTTGGCATTGTTGTGACCGCTGACTGCGTTATGGAGGATGTGACCTCTCGCGTGGTCCGGCAAATTGTTGGCACTGCTGTGATCGCTGGCTATGGTATGGAGGATGTGACGTTTCCCGGGTCCGGCAGATTCTCTACTTCACGACAAACGCTCACCTGGATCCAAGACACTTTCTTCACGGCCCTTCTCAGCGGCCGCATCTCGAGCATGCGGGACGAGGCCGGTCACATCTTCATCGACCGTGACCCCAAGCTGTTCCGTGTCATACTCAACTACTTGCGAACCCGTGACATTGATCTGAGGTATGTGGGTGACCGTGAATAGTCCGTGACATTGATTTGAGGTATGCTGGTGACGATAGCAAGTCAGTGGCATTGATCTGAGGTATGCTGGTAACGATGAATAGGCGGTGCAATTGATCTGAGGTATGTTGGTGACGATAACAAGTCTAGTGACATTGGTCTGAGGTATGCTGGTGACGATAAATAGTCTGTGCCGTCTATCAAACTTAAGTTACTTGAGCTACACCACGACCTTCTTTCTTACTCTCTAGACTTAGCTGTGGTGACAGTCCTGGCTGCGACCTAGCACCCCCACGCACCTCATCAACTTCTCTGGCTACCAAGTAAAACGCTCGGACCCGCCCGACTCTAGTGGTTACGGTGGGGTGGCGATTATCGCCAAGTCAGCGCTGACCATGACCGTTTGGAAAATTTCTACACCTCCAAAATCGAGCTCCAAACTAGAATCACTCTGGGCCAAAGTGGAAAGAAAAGGCGGGAAGTAATTCATTCTGGCGGCGATCTATTGACCTCGAAACACTACCTGCATTCAATGGTGACTTGGCTGAGCTCGAGTGACAGGTTCAATTGGCGACACCGAACTGTGCCGGTCCTTTCTACCTCACAGGTGATCTAAATTGCAACCTTCTCGACACGGCTAATAGTCCCAGCAAAACACACCTGCTTGAGTTCATGAGCAGCTATTCACTTACCCTGACAGTGAAGCACCCTATTGGATGTCACCATAACAAACTCGCCCATCTCTGTCGGCCGAACCAGAGTGAGTTTCTGTCACTACAGTCCCCACAAATTTATAATATGTTCGATTGAAGAAGACAGGCCTGCCTCATTTCACACCGTGATAGTCACGTTCTTTCGGACTAGTGGATACCTCGGAACTGACTCTTGGCCTTGGTGAGATTGACTGGGTCCAGGTCACTTGGTCCAGGTCACTGGTCACATATCAGTAACTGACAAATGGGATACCCTGCTGAGATTGCTGACACATATTCTCGATGAGCACCTGCCACTCAGAAACATCAAAATTCAGAGCCCAACAGCACCACATGTTGGCGAAGCTACCAAGCAGCTCATGCATCGACGAAATGTGGCCTTGCACTTGCTGGACAGAAACACATACAAAGTACTTAACAGACAACTTCGATCAGGTATTACAGCTGACTGTAGCGAGGAAGGTAGCGGAAAGATAGCTCAGAAAGGCCCATCAGCTGCGTGGCGTGCTGTCAAGCCCATTATCGACTCCAAAAAAGGCTGTCACAGAGTTCAGCCTCAAGGGCCTGGGTCCACTCCCAAAAAATACACCAAAAATGACGTCACTGGGGTGCCTAGATATTTTTGGGATACATGAAAAATGTATTTGGAATCAGTAAGGAACAGCGAAATCAACCAGGACCATACTTTTTTGGAGCACCCAAAAATCAACAAACAAAAAATTCTCGAAATTTCAAAAATTTCGTTTTCAAGTTTTGTTTAATATTCCTTTTCTAATGGGTAGAGCAGACCGAAAAACGTTGTTCGAAGTCAACCTGCACATATAAAAATCATTACTTTAGCCAGAATCTTTGATTTGAACTCTAATAGTCAAATATGCAAAATCAATAAGTAGTCAAAAACAGGGGAAAAACGAAAAATTCCCCTAGTACGTTTTGTTGCATCCCTAAAGATAAGCAAACGTCCAAAGTTTCATTAAAATATCTGCATTCGTTAAAGTGTGATGACTGGTTCATTTTTTGGGACGTGACCTCACTTGACCTAGGGGGCATTCCACGTCAAATCGCACAAGAATTGGCTATTTTGAACCCGACCCCCTCCGATTTTTATGAAAATTGATACACCTGTAGTGCCAAGTGAACGAACCTCACACGCCAACTTTCAGCCCTGGGTGACATCTGGGGCCAGATTTAGAGGTCATCCTAGGTCGCCTATTTTTACCGACTTGACAACAATCAAATGCATATATATTAGATTTTAATTAACTTAGCGGAACGACATTGGTGTTAAAGTGCGCAGAAACCCTTGGCCATTCATAAATATGGCAAAAGTTGCACGTGACCTCTCCGTGACCCTTGACCTAACGAGGTCAAAGTATAAAAATGCATTTTTCTATATGTTTGCCTGCTCCCTAATTCGACTACACGTCGCTGAATTAATGGTCCTGATATTATCTAAGAACGTGCAAAAAAGAAAGGCGGAGACTCTAAAACTTTTTGAGATATCGGCCTTTGAGTAGGTATTGTCATAGGACCAAATCGAAGCATGCCCCGATGCTATTTACCATATCATCGATGATAACTCTGGTTTCCTTGGTCCGATTATCGTCAAATTTGGTGGACAAATCATCGGTGGCAAGCTGAACTATTTTCCAGATTTTCAAGTTGACCTGACCTCACATGACCTGGCAGTGACCTCTCCATTACAAGCCAACAGGGAAACAAAAAATATTTTCCTGAACAAAAAACGCTGAATTTGGCTCGTACAGGCTATATTACCTAGTTTTAGGTTAGGCTACTCCAAACGAGCCAAGTTTTATTTTGAACAAGTGTCCTCTGCAAGGTCACGTGAGGTCACTATGAGGTCATGTCACACTTTCGTCAATAACTTTATGTAGAATCAAGATAGAGAAATAATTTTAATGCCATCGAGATCCTCTGGTTAATCATGATGTATAATATGATCAAGCTAGGTCATCACTTGACCTCGGTTTAGGGTGACCTGGAGGTAAACTGGGGTCAGGATAAAATGTTCAGCTAGCTAAGTCATGTGATACATCAATCAACGCGGCCTGACGAGGAAAATATAATTGTAACAAAATTATATTTCTATCTTTATTTTGGCAACAGTTATTCGCCAAAAAATATGTTTCCTTGGTTTTTATAGCCTGAATATATTGTTTCAGCTCGCGTGCGTTTCGTACTAACATTTTATCGGGAGGGCCAGCAAATGTTTCTGATATGCAAATAGCCGCGACCATAAAACAAGTTGAACAGCAGTACCGTATATTCACGAAGAACTACCAACCTTTTTCGCCACACGTACCTCACGGCCCGTCTCGCTGCCGGAAAACCATCTCACAACCACCATACCATTACGTGGAGACGGAGTAACACGATGGACATTCCTTGTTCCCGGTATTGTGCGAGCAGCTGCGAATCTGTCATTCAACGCTTTGGTTTCTTTGACCCACTCGGTTTTGGGAAAATACTCCACGCATGTGCCGGTGGCATGGTTTTTTACAAACTGATAAAACTGGTCCAGGATCTCAATCAGAGTTCCTTGCAGACTTCCCTTTTTAGCTAACCTTTTCAACGTCCCACCAATACCATCACGCGGTCCCTTTCCGTGGGCAGTTGCGAAGAAATGCCACTCGGCGTCTATTCCAAAGTCGACGGAATGCTCTGCCAAATTTAGGAAATTCTTACAATTTTTGTATTGCGAGGCAGCCCCATCTGAAAAATAAAATATCTTCTTGGGGCGCTGGCCTAATTCTGCTTCCAGGCGCTCAATGAGTTTTCCTTGAAACAGGTGGGCAGCCACAGTATCATGCGTCAGGCAGTCGGAAATGGCAGAGTAAGAAAAATGTTTGAGGTCCCCTGCGTTGTTTCGCCAATAAGCCACAAACGGATGGATTGTCACCTGCAGTTTGTTCCAGTGATGGGACTGTACCTCATCCTGTGTAACCATAGCGTAGTTTTCGGAAAAATCTCCAATAACAATTACCTCTGCAGGAGCTAGTGTTTCCTTTAGGCCTTTCAGATAATTGCCTTGGGCACGGGCGACAAAATCATGCTTTACAAGTATCTCCAGCTGCTCGCAAAATGATCGCACAAAATCTTCAGAAGTTTGCGTAACCACCTCTAAGGTGGACCTATCAGTATTAGTCCACTTTCGGTACTCAATGTTATCGATTTCTCGGTTATCATGAATCATATCATGGCCATGAATATTCACGTAAGTTGCAATATTGCATGTATTTAGGCAATACAAACTTCCCAAGGTCATGTTAGTTCATGTGAGGCCATGTCAACCTGAAAATCTGGAAAATAGTTCAGTTTGCCACCGATGACTTACGCAACAAATTTGACGATAATCGGACGAAGGTAACCAGAGTTATCATCGATAATATGGTAAATAGCCTCGGGGCATGCATGCATTTGGTCCTATGACAACACTCAAAGGCCGATATCTCAAAAAGTTTTCAGGTCTCCGCCTTTCTTTTTTGCAGGTTCTTAGATAATATCACGACCATTAATATAGCACCGTTTCGTCGAATTAGGGGCAGGCAAACATATATAGAAATATATTTGTATACTTTGACCTGGTTAGGTCAAAGGTCACGGGGAGGTCACGTGCAACTTTTGCCATATTTCTGAATGGCCCAGGGCTTCTGCGCACTTGGACACCAATTTCATTCCGCTAAGTTAAATAACACATGATATATTTGCAATTTATTGATGTCAAGTCGGTAAAAAGTCGTGACCTAGGATGACCTCTAGATCTGACCCCAGAGGTCATTCTGGGCTAAAAGTTGGCGTGATGTGTTCTTTTACTTGGTACTACAGGTGTACAAATTTTCATCAAAATCGGAGGGGGTCGGGGAATTCCTTGTGCGATTTGACGTGGAATGACCCCTAGGCTAACTCGCTAACCCTAGGTGACCTGACTTCGAAAATTGAACACAAAATGTCAAATTGATGTGGGAAAAGTTATGCCAAATTTCGGTGTGCTGCCATGCGCCGTTCGTTCACTATCCACGAAAAACCTGAAGGGGACGGTTGGAGACCCCCGTGACGTCGCGGGTTAAGATTATCAAATTTCTGTTCTTTTTTATCGGCGAAGTGCTGCTCATTGTGATGTGTTTACATTGAAAACACATGCCTGGCTACAGCTGATATTTCCTCCACTTGAAATCAGTCAATTTCAACTCCCATTCACAAAGTAGGAGATCCTTCGGAACCGAGTAATTTTGGCCAATTTCATTGGTTCCGGTTATCGCCAAGATCACTGAGAGAGTAGTGCAGAAACAACTTTATCACTACCTTAACTCAAACCATCTTCTGGCCCAAACTCAGCACTGCTTCAGACCACGCCACTCTACGGAAACCGCTCTTATCTCAGTCACGGACAAAATACTAGCAGCAATGGACCGCTTGGAAGTTGCTCTCCTTCGCATTCTGGACTTCAGTAAATATTTCGATGCAATAGACCACACCAAATTGCTCACTAAACTAGGACTCCATGGAATCGATACCGACTGATTTAGAGCATATCTGGGAGGTCACGAGCATATCACGCAGGCTGTTAGCGTCTCAGATCAACACGGAAACAGGCATCTCTCCTCCTTTCTTCCAAACAACATAGGTGTCTTTCAAGGCTCATCATTAGGTCCACTTCTCTATTGCATCTTTTCGAACGACCTCAATTTGCACGTCCCGGTAGCACACGTCACCCAGTTCGCAGACGACACCCAGGTCCTCATCTCCGGTCGGAAATCTGATCTTCAAAATCGGTTTGCACGTCCCGGTAGCCACGTAGACAAGATCGTAGACCGGCAAGGCAAGTTCTGTGAAATACTTGCAGATCAGCTGCGGTGAGGAGACCGAACTCGCTACGGGCATCATAAATATGATCACATTTCCGGAGACCTAGCACGACTCTAGTGACGAAGTTAATGATCTTGTAGACCACACCCGTAGACAAGATCATTAACTTCGTCACTAGGGTCGTGTTAGGTCTACGGAAATGTGATCATATTGCTGATGCCCGTAACGAGTTCGGTCTCCTCACCGCAGCTGATCTGCAAATATTTCACAGGACTTGCCTTGCTTCACAAGATCATTATGACGGGTGAGCCAACGCGCATTGCTGGTCAAATCACTGCAAACTCTACCCTGCGAAACCGTCATACACGTGCAGACGACCACCTGCACCTGCCAGCCATGCACAGAGAAGATTTATCTACTCGTCTGTCTTCCACTATAGCAAACTTCCTACTGAAACAGAAACATCGACGTTATCTAACTTCAAGAAACACGCACTAGCTTATCTTCGCGAACAACACTAGCACACAAAAAAAATTACACAATGGATGTGTTACACTATGAGCTTACCTTTAGGCCATCGCTTTCCTATCACTTGCATAAACTATTAATTCATAGCCCGTGTTGCAAGCACGGTTTGTGTAGTGCAGATAGTGATATGGGTATTGTATTATGTTGGTGTACGAATGTTGCATCTGTTGCGCATCTGCTCCCATTATTGACCACAAATATATCCTTTCTTTGTAAATATCTCTGAGTTATACCCACACTTCCCATAATAGCCACTGTACGTGGAGGACATGTATCGTTAAATATATAAAGATATAATTAGACTATATTGCAAATATAAAAACCACTATCCGGAGCATCTTTGATTTGATTTTTTTAACGCGACATCAAGGGTATTGACTGGACTGCAGAACTGAAGCGCCACGAACCAATAGCTTACCCGTGTTCGAACCAATAGATTAGTCGTGTTCGAGCTTGTACTATGTACCCGCAGTGGGGTCAGTCTCGTTGCACAGCTGGCTATGGAAATGGCGCTCCCTCGGGTCGCCACAGCCGCCCCGATAAGGGGCTTGGAAGCACGGAGGTGTTTCCGGGGACTCACATAGTCCCCACCACCCATTCCTCTCTCCCTTCTCAGTATCCACCCCGTGTCTACGTCCCATTGTATGTCTTTCATCCAACCCTGAAACACCAAACCCTCTCTTGTCACGAGCAGGTAGGGCAGATTCCCCTGGTCTGCTCAGTTTTATCGGGGTAGTCGCGCCCCCTCGGCCCGTCCCCCGGGGTTGACGGGCCGAGGGGAGGTTCGGAGTTCTGGAGGTTGAGGTCCCTCGTCGCACGGTGCTAGCTGTGACGGGGGACCAACACACCTATTTGGTCCTAATATCCCGGAGGGGCGGGCGGGCCCGTAGGACTCCATACGGGTCAAGTGGCTGGTCGCCTCGGGCCGGGGACTTGGGATTCTTCCCAGTGCTTGTCGTCCCTGCCGGCTAGGGTCAAGGGGTGGGCGGCGCTGGATCCCGGTTGAGGTGGTGAGTTTCTCTCTCCCGGCCGGGTGAAGGCACCGCCCGCCCCGTATAGCTCCTCGGGCGCCTGGCGTCCTCCCGTCCGCGGGACTCAGGCGTCCACTAA
>JAOTOL010000737.1:0-60000 GCA_034440575.1 Imbricaverruca yamaguchii | reverse complement strand
CTACATCATATTGTAACATACTCGTTGAGTAGCCTTCAGGTCCCTTCAGGTCTTTTTTGCCTCTCTAACCATTTCGCTCAAGAAATCATAGCACGTTTGACTTCATTGGGTAGAGCGGGTAAGACGATTGTCCTCTGTTGTGTACAGATTCATACCGGTGTCATGGGAAATGAGCTCGCAGACGCTGCTGCAATGCGTGCCGCGCAGTCGCGTAGGACTCGAGCTCTATCTACCCGCCAGGGATTACAACGCAAAATAAATTATTTCCTGCAAAGAAAATGGCAGGAAAGCTGGAACTCCCAGGCTTTAAGCAAACTCCGATCTATCGAACCAGTTCTCGCCACATGGACGTTTTCACCGGAAAAAATGTAGGAGAGAAGAGGTGATTCTTGCGCGTCTGATAATAGGGCACACGCATGCAACGCACGGTTACCATTTGAGAAGGGACGCGAGGCCATACTGTTCCCGATGTGATTCACCGATGACTGTTCAACACATAATTACTTTCTTGCCCGAACTTGGTAGATCAAAGACCTCATTTCGGTTCCAATTTCCATGAATTGTCATACTCTGATCTTTTGGGTAACAATTCGGAGATCATCCAGCCACGTAAAATATATCGATGTATCTCACTTTTGGGTAACAATTCGGAGATCATCCAGCCACGTAAAATATATCAATATATCTCAACGGCCTAGTTCGACGTAATCTACCCCTTCCAAAAATAGACATGCCGCCAATTATAGCGTGATAAAAACAGATATTGGCGCAACATAACCAGTTGACGGTGATGCGCCCCAAAGTCCAAATAATCAATCAATCGAGCTTGGACTATGTGAACGGAGCTGGCCGTGCTATCGATATGACTGTTTCCGGGTCCCTCAGTCTACTTGGATCTTACTATATCCGGTTTTCATCAGTATTCCGAATCTGGCTATCCCCGTCTCCGTAGCCTCCTGAACCTGACTGATCCCGCATCACCTTGAATATGACCGATACCTTCTCCGTCAGCCCCCTCCCCAGATCTGACCGTCCCCATATCTGTAGCGCCCTGAACCTGGGACCCGTCTGCATTAGCCCACTGTATCTGACTGTCCCTGTCTCCACCGGCCCTGTGGGTCCGATTATCACCGTCCCCTCCCGCCCTGTGGGTCTGATTATCACCGTCCCTGTCCGCCCCGTGGATATGACTGTCTCCGTCATCCCTGTGGATATGACTGTCTCCGTCATCCCTGTGGATATGACTGTGTCCGTCAGCCCTCTGGATCTGACTGTCGCCATGTCCGGCAGCGGCCTGGATCTGGACGCGCTGCGGCACGAGGCCGAGTTTTATGGCCTTCAACCGCTAGTGGGTCGGCTGGTGCTGTGTCAGGACCTGACGGCGCCAACGTGCGGTAGCGTGCTCTTCCACGGCCTCCTGCCGCCAGCAGGTCGGTCGGCGCCGGCGATCGTCCTCAGCCGTTTGCTGCCCCCTCCCCATCACCGGCCCTACACACCTGACATTGTCATGGCCTGTGGCAGCCAGCTCCGAGAATCGCACAGCCAGACAATGTCGTCGTCCGTCGGTTGTGTACTTACAGTACGGAGTGGGCTTGCAGTCAGCTGGGTAGTTTGTTTCTTCTCTTGTTATCTTCGGGCGCTGACTGTTGACGTTTCGACCGCTGCTGGCACCACGCCGAGCCGGTGTCGCTGGTATCCACATATATTTGTCGGTTCATATTTAACTCGGATATGCTTGCACGCTGATTCAGGCGGTCTTCTGTTTATGCTGCGCTTTCACACTGGTGGATTATGTTGCTTTATTTCAGCTCATCTTTTCTTCTTTATTTAATTGTCAGTCAGATGTATTCCCTTTTTAGTTGACGCAGACATTGACAGAATTATAGCCTGTGGTGGCCTCTTCCACCCCGTCCACGTATTTTCCGCATTGATCTCGGCGTGATCATGCATATGAAGTGTATCTGACATGAGACGTTACATGGCCGACGGCAGGCGGTGTGCCCTGGGGCCCAGCAACAGCCAGTCAGCGTGTTACCAGGATTACTGTGCGATGAGCGTGATCCCTGTCCGACAGCGCCCCCGCCGCCACCGCACCACCAGGACGTGCCCGAACCTGCCGCACGGGCGGTCGAGGTACGACCCGGCTCAATCATGAGAGTTCCCGACACACCCCGAGGTCACTCCCGGCAGTCTTCGGCCGATCTCAGGTCAGCCATCTGGTCACGTGGTCAGTGATGCCAGATGTCGACTTCGTATCGGACTTTGTGGCACACGGTCTGTATCGGCCTTAGATCAGTGTATGGCTCACGTGGTGTATCGGTAAGATTTTCACTTCGGGTGAGGTGAAATCTGCCACTGTTGTCTCTCTCCTATTTATCTTCTGTGTGCGAACAGATGTCTATTCTCGGCATGTTTGTGGCCGGTGTGTGACCGTCCCCTCAGCGGAAGGTTTGTGGTCGGTGTATGGCCGTCCCCTGTGCGGTAAGTTTGTGGCCAGTGTGTGACCGTCCCCTGTGCGGCAGGTTTGTGGCCAGTATGTGGCCGACCTCTGTGCGGCAGGTTTGTGGCCAGTGAGTGACCATCCCCTGAACGACAGGTGTGTAGCCGGTATGTAGCCGTCCCCTCTGCGGCAGGTTTTGGCCGGTAAGTGACAGTCCCCTCTGTGGCAGGTTTGTGGCCAGTGTGTGACCCTCCCCTCCGCAGCAAGTTTGTGGCCGGTGTGTGATCGTACCATCCGAGCCAGGTTTGTGGCCAGTGTGTGACCGTACCATCCGCGACAGGTTTGTGGCCAGTGTGTGACCATCCCCTGTGCGGCATGTTTGTGGCCAGTGTGACCGTACCATACGCGGCAAGTTTGTGGCCGGTATGTGACTGTTCCCTTTGTGGCAGGTTTGTGGCCAGCGTGTGACCGTTCCCTCTGTGGAAAGTTTGTGGCCGGTGTGTGACCTTACAATCGGCGGCAGGTTTGTGGCCGGTGTGTAACCGTATCACCCGCAGCAGATTTGTGGCCGGCATCTGACCGTCCCCTCTGGCAGGTTTGTGGCCGGTGTGTGACCATCCCTTGTACGGCAGGTTTGTAATCGGTGTGTGACCGTCCCCTCTGTGCCAGGTTTGTGGCCGGTGTGTGACCGTCCCCTCTGTGGCAGGTTTGTGGCCAGTGTGTGACCGTCCCCTCTGGGGCAGGTTTGTAGCCGGTGTGTGACCGTCCCCTCTGTGCCAGGTTTGTGGCCGGTGTGTGACCGTCCCCTCTGTGGCAGGTTTGTGGCCGGTGTGTGACCGTCCCCTCTGGGGCAGGTTTGTGGCCGGTGTGTGACCGTCCCCTCTGTGCCAGGTTTGTGGTCGGCGTGTGACCGTCCCCTCTGTGCCAGGTTTGTGGCCGGTGTGTGACCGTCCCCTCTGTGGCAGGTTTGTGGCCGGTGTGTGACCGTCCCCTCTGGGACAGGTTTGTGGCCGGTGTGGCGCCTCGGCCGACGGCAGCCCTGGCGCGGCCGGGACACTCGCGCGGCGGCTCGCTGGACCTGCGACACTCGCGCAGCTCGTCGGCTGACCTCAGTCGGATGCTTCGCGGTGAGCTGGGGCCGCTGCTGGCGCCTCTGCTGGCGCCGCCCGCCAGTGTCCGACTCATCCGAGGCCATCACAACTGGCTGGTGGCCGCCTACGCCCACCACGTCTCCTGCTACAGGTGCGTCACCACACCTGTTACAGTTACCGCTCCACGTTTTATATAGGTTTTAATTCAACTGTTGAAGGAACTGCATGTTATTAATAAAAGCCTGGTTGCAAATAAGTATAACGCATCGTTAGTTGGTTATTAGTTTACAACACATCGACTATTAAGTCATGTAGCGTCGCCAATATCTTACGCCGATTGGTCGCGGCGAAGAGTAGCGACAGGTGAGACTCGAACCCACAACCTTTCGATTGTGAAACGAGAAACTTACCCCTAGGCAACTCGTCCCCCTAACACATCGTATTGACAGCAAATGCATCGCTCTACTTTCGTTGATGGTGACGCATTTCATTGTCAAATGTTCTTGTCCGTAGTTACTTCATTGTTCATTCTGAGAGTTTGATGTGTTCGATGGTAATCCTCGATGTCTGCTACTCTGCCTGGCATAGCCCCTTTTTCGCCAGGTATATCAGTGTACCTCCCTCACTCATGGTCATTGCCATGGTGGAGAACCTGGGAACGCCCCTCCTGCACTGTAAAATTGAGCATTGCACTTCTGGTGTGTACGAAAAAACTGACCACAGCCCTCTCATCCTTCCACAGAAAAACATGTGCTGACGCCTATGTCCTCACTGCTCCCTTGTTCCCTACCTACCCCTGTAACGGTCAGTTTGGTTTCCATGCCAAGTGTAGCAAAAGAAAGGATGGTATTGGATTTGCTGTATATTTTGAAGTAAAAACCTGTAAAACATACCGTAATGACAGGTTTCTATTCCATTTCATATGACAACATTGTTCACGGAACATGTTCAGATACGCTTTGACCGCATCGGCCAGCCAATGCCTACTTTATGCGATAATAATACAAGCATTAACAACCAGGCGAGGCAATATTGGTTTATTCACAGCTATATCCAAAGAATACAAAGCTGATTACTAACCTTTTGCGGCTGTTAAGCTGTTCAACACTCATTGAGTGTCTTTTTATCTCTGATCCGTCTGAATCTAGTGCCATTCAAAACACACAATTAGTTCCAACACTCCTCCGAGCGCGAGGACCGGTGACCAAGTGCCAACGCCCTCTCTCCCTCTCTGCTCGCGCCATTTCTCACTTACAAACGCCGCGGTAAGGCGAATGTCGCTACGGCGTCAACCTCGCCGCAGTACACGTTTGCGTTGGTTTCGCCCACTAAATTCAACATCCCACACACAATCTGGCGCCGTCACACCTCCCCCCATGGGATTCTGTGGTATGTGTGTTCTCTGTGTTCTATCTATCTTCTCTGATCTGTTTGCTTCATCTGTTCCATCTGTGTTGCCTCACAGATAGAACAGATGTCTCCAATATGCCCCCACGCCCCATTTGTCTGTTTGTCTCATATCTGTTTTGTCGGTCTTCCCTGTTCCATCTGCCCGTTTGTGTTTCACCTGTCCTTTTATCCACACACCACCATCATCTGCCATCTGTGTTCTCAGTCTCATCTTTCTCGTTTATTTTCTATTTGCGTTCTTCGTGCCGCCCGTTTTCTGCCTGTGCTACCTGCGCTATCGGTGTTCTATTTGTATTCTGTCTGTCACATGTATCTCCCTTGTCCCATATCTCGCTCGATTTTCCTCTTCGTAACGCCGTATCCCGACAGACTTGTGCTCAACTCATTTTTTTGTCAACTCACATGTGACTCATAAATCTTGAGATCTGATTCAACTCATGACTCAAACGGACTGACATAACTTTGAATCGATTCAGATCTGACTCAGTGGTATCAGACTCATGAGCTATATGATTCAGTGTGCACTGCCCACACATGATATTTGAATGATTGACTCATGATTCAACTCATTAAAAAAAAAACATGTGCTTCAACTGACAACTCAAGATATATTTTGGGGGAAAAAATATATTCAACTCTCGACACATCCAAAAACGATTGATTCATGAGTCGCTTCTTGATTCACTCTGTCTCGAGCACAAGTCTGTCTCCCGATGCATGCATTACCTTGCCACTCCATGCATTTCCACCCATTTTCCACCCATTTCATCTTTCCAATCCATCTCTTGTCTGTCCCATAGACCTCCTCCTGTTCCCTCCTACTATTTGTGCGTCCCATCTGCCTCTGCTCTGTTTCACTTATCTGATTATTCTACTTATCTATCACCTTACCATCTCGCGTTATATGGCCTGTGTGACTGTTATACCTAATACCCAAGATATTCCCAAGATAGCTAGAAACAACTAGAGGTTTCACCTGTTGCGCATATCAGTGACAAATTATTCATGAAATATGGTGGAATATACCACCTATTGAACAATGACGAGGCATCCTTCCAAAGAAGTATCGACATCGTGCCTCTTGATGTGTGTTTATGAAGTCCCCATTGTTTCTAATGGTGGTTTGTGTAAGTATTATTCTTATGCTCACCATTACACGTTGTGATACATAAATATATTGTGCCTAATGCGATTTCAAGTAAAGAGATTACACATGATCTACTGTTTAATATATAGTAGTCCACGCGCCCTTAAGCCCAAATAATCAATACTGTTTAATATAATTTGCTGACAGTATCGCATTCTTATCATTCTTATCATTCTCATGAGCTTAAGCATCCATATATTAGGTATATTCCATGGCAAACGAAAAAGTTGCACATATAGGCAGGCTTTAGGCTCAAAATTTTGTTTCAAGGACTCAAACGATATTCTAAACATAGGTTCTATCAGGAACTTAGACATATTAGTGGACTCGCTTCGACATCTTACACCGAACGAAAAGCCAATGTTTAAACGCTGCTGCGTATCCTCCCACGCAGAGGGTGTCATCCCACAGCGCCAATAGGGAGCCAATTGAGCTTCCATATGCGATATATGACGTGTATGATGCGTCACCCATTCACAGGTAATATTTGAATGTGATTGCATGCAGGTGGTCATGGGTGCATGTTTTTTGCAACATGTCAGCATAAGGAACGCACTTCATTACAAAATAGTGATATATAGCGCCTGAGTTGCAACTAGAATCGCTTTTTAAAAATTGGCAGGGATTTAAGCAGCAAAAACCAGTTATGCAGCATTTTAGGCAGGGATTCCTGCTATATTTTGCATTTGCACGATTATGGCTTATGTGTGGCATGCTTTGCGAACCCTGTTCTTGTGTACTTCAAGTGTAAGGTTAAGTGGTTCTATTGTTGAGTCCTTAGTTAATGGATCGTCATTCTCTTTATTTATTAATCATGATACTCAGGTGCATGAATCATGATGTTCACATTCATGATGCATAGGTAACGCTACCTTTATTGATGTGAATACCTTTCCAGAAGCCTTGTCTCTGCTTTACATGAGAAACTTTTGAAGAAATTTGATCAACACTTGAAGTTCAAAATAGCGCAAGCATTGACACTGATACCAGACTGGAAAGATTACGTGGTACAGTGGATATATACCACGTAGTAGCGAAAATCCTATGTAATTTAAATGCGTTATCTGACTGTGAGGATTCCCTTGTACTTCCTAGTCGATTGAGTTATTGGTAGATAGCATGGTGAATGATTACCTGATATATTGCCAACCATGTTAAAAATGACCAACTCTCCAGCTGGCAACAATGAAGAGCTGAATAGTATGCTTTTATTTCAGGGATTTTGCATAGCTGGAGCTGAGTGCAACCAAGAAGGGCCCTTGTGGCTCATAGTTGCACCAATCTTTTATGTCTGTCTTTATGTCTGTATGGACAAAATTGTTATTCTTCAATGAGAGATGTTCCTGGTTGTGGGCCAATAGGCAGTTTTGCAGAGGGGATTTGCTCTCCTGTCTTGTTGCTTTAGGTCCTTCGAAGTTATTTTTTATTCCATCGAAAACATTCCAGATATACATTAAAAATAGTATGGCATACAACATTTAATATGAAGAAAAATTGATTTCAATCATTTTTTTTCAATCTTTTTCATTGACAACAATTATTGTTTGGTGTTGGAAAGAAAACAGTATTAGACATAGTTTCTTCGCTATGATTTTAATAAATCATTTTATATTCTAAAATCAACATCCTTCCAAGAAATTCAGTCATTGGTGCCCATCAACCATCCCAGTCATGAGTTGTGCTGTGCATATTCATTATTTGTGTGGTGTGAGCATGTCTGTAGTATCAGGTATGCATGGTTGGTTGGTATTGATTGCAGAATACTTTTGTCTCATGCTTACTGTTGCTCAGAAAATTGGCTTATTATGATAGCCTTTGCTTATTTAACCACAACAATTTGCCATCTGGCAGTTATATGTTGGCTGCTAGATACCATAGAGCTGAGTGCAGTCTTGACACAAATCAGAAAGCACATTCTTATTTCCTGATTGTTGTAAGTCCAATTCTACATATTTTAGCAGTGTTGATGGTACAAGCTATTTTGTTCTTACAACTTTAATTCATGTGGATCATTATGCCAGATTTCCTCACTCTACCTTGTTCCCGAGCCCAAGTGATCTGCAAGCAAAAAGTACTGTAAAACCACCTATTTTATCATCGTCATAAGGTTCCTCAATTTGAATAGCAAACAATGGACAAACATGAGCATCTGTGGTTTGTATGGCCCTGACCGTTATATGGCTTGGTGCTTGATACCTACAAGGTATGCTACAATTGGAACAAATCACCTCAATGGGAATAGCACAGCGATGCCTGAAACCCACATTTTGGACATTCTTCCAAAAGGAAAGAACAATATTTCAGTGAGGTGATAGATTACAACTGTGACGGAATACATTTCCACTTGCATCACAAGAATATGTGTAAAATGTATCAGCCCCCGCAGTGGGGCCGGCCTCGTTACACGGCTAGCTAGGGAAATGGCGCTCCCTCGGGTCACCACAGCCACCCCTCTTCCTTCCGTCCATACGCTCCCATTCCAATACTCATATCATCCCAACATCCATGTCCTTCACCTGGCCCTCCAACACCAACTATCCCTACTATGAGCAGGCAGGGCAACTTCCCCGACCCTGCCCACCAGCTCAGTTTTATCGGGGTAGCCGCGCCCCCTCGGCCCGCCCCCGGGGTTGACGGAGTCCTGGAGGTTGAGGTCCCCCGTCGCACGGTGCTAGTTGTGACGGGGGACCAACACACCTCTTTGGTCCTGATATCCCGGAGGGGCGGGCGGGCCCGTGGGGCCTCACGCGGGCCAAGTGGCTGGTCGCCTCGGGTCGGGGGCCTGGGACCCTTCCCGGTGCCCGCCGGCCCGGCCGGCCGGGGTCAAGGGGTGGGCGGTGCTGGATCCCGGTCGGGGTGGTGAGTCTCTCTCTCCCGGCCGGGCGAAGGCGCCGCCTGCCCCGTATAGCTCCTCTGGCGCCTGGCGACCTCCCGTCCGCGGGGCCCAGGCGTCCCCCCAGTAGGGCCCCTATGGGGTGGGGCGCCCGAGGAGCAGAAACCAAATCACTCGCATGGCATCCAATACACCAAAAAGCACTCCTGGTCCATCTCGTAGGGACCAGACTAACTTCCCACCAATCGCTGGTGGGAATGGCACCAACCCGAAGAGCGGCAGAGAGCAAACACCCCATACACGTGTCCTTGTCTTTCGTGGATTGGTGAAAAGGCTTAGCTCACTGTCTCCATTTCAGCGTCAAGACGCATGCGACAGATTTGGAAAGATTACTCGATGTGAGAGACTGAAAGATGGTGCTCTAGAGGTAGAGTTCGCCCGGGCGACAGAGGCAGAGAAAGCGCTGGAAGCGTCCGAGTTTGTATACGGTGTACGGAAAGGGAATAGGAGGATCGACGAAGTCATCCAAATTAAAGTAGAACCCCATCAAACAAAAAACTCATCGCGTGGCATAATCAACTGCTACGATTTAAAGGACGTACCGGAGGACGAGATCGTCGATGGTTTATCCCATGTCGGAGTAACTGGAGCGAGGAAACTGAAGATCATGAGGGGCACAGAGACAATTACAACAAACAATGTTATTTTGACTTTTAACACAATTGACTTGCCGTCGGAGGTACGAGTGGGATATGTACGTGTAAAGGTTCGTGTGTTTCTGCCAAACCCCATGCGATGCTTCAAGTGTCAGAGGTATGGACACACTAACCATTATTGCAGGAATCGTCCAGCGTGTGGGAAGTGTGCTGCTTCTGACCACAGTGCCGAGCAGTGCACATCCGATACGTTACACTGTGTGAACTGTGGTCACGGACAGACCCCACACACCTCGTTTGACCGAACATGTCTGGCCTATGTCAAGGAAAAAGAAATAATTGCAATCAAGCACACCCACAAGGTAACTTTCCGCGAAGCTAGAGAAATCTACGAACAGTCGCACCCCAAAATATCATACGCATCGAAAGTCAGAAACTCTGCACCCATTGCACACCAGGTGCACGCAGACAAAACTAAGGAACTGATTGCACACTTGTGCGCACTCCTCCGCTCCTTCGGCATATCTGTCGCCTCCCCAGCAACAGCTCATACACAAGTGACTGAGACACCCGAATCGCCAGAACACGCTGCGTCGCTGCGGACGACCTCGTCTCATCCTGCCTCTTCGTCGACTGCTTCAGAGCAGTCTCGCGAGGAATGGCAGTGTGTGCAACGGACCAAGAAACCCGCCAAGCTCTCCACCAACGGCCTGGGGTCCATCCCCTCCACTTCCGCCGTGGTCGGCCTAAACCAGCCCACCCCGGCTCCACCTGGGACTACGCCAAACCCTCCACCTAGTTCTGGAGAGGGTGGTGTAGCCTTACGACGGGTCCCGGTGGTTTCGCCCCTGGCGATCATACCACGTCCCCCCACTGAGGTCCGTCCAGGGGCACCCGATATTGGCTCTTCTGGACGGGCAGCACGAGTCGGATCCAGGGAGTCGTCGCCGAGTTCACGGGCTGAGCGACGGCCTCCCGGGATAACTCCCCCACCGTCCCAGACCCCTAGGGTCAGTCCTGTGGGTGCCCCGGAGACGGAAGGGACCATGGTTCCGCCTCCCACACCACCCCATGCGACGTTCACTGGACGCAAGCGAGCACCCCCATGGACACCATCACCACCCGGTGGGGGACAATATAGATCTCGCCCTAGATCGTCCGACACCATGTCATCTCCACATCTTTAGAGTAGTGGTGTTACGAGTGCATCCTTTTTAGTCAAATCTAGTCAAGTCGAGTCACCTATGTCGTCATTAATTTTACAATGGAACTGCGGGGGCGTGAGGACCAGCCTGGAGGATCTTCAAGTTATGGTGAATGAGCACTCTCCGGTAGCTGTCTGTCTGCAGGAGACGAAGCTTTTAGCTGTAACCCCGTTTTATCTAAAAGACTACCAGGTCTTTCGTCATGACAACCAGACAGACTCCATTGCACATGGAGACGTCCTGTTGGCCATTCACCACAGTGCTCCTGCCTTTCCGCTTATACTGCGTACCAACCTGCAGGCGGTGGCAGCACAAATGTCTATCGGACACAGAAACACAACAGTATGCTCGATATACTTCCCACCTGGCGGACCTCTACCATTAGTAGAACTCGGCCGACTCTTAGCCGAGCTTCCTCCTCCCGTCTTACTTTTAGGATACTTTAATGCCCACCACACAATCTGGGGATGCGCCGATATTAATTCACGCGGACGACAACTCGATGCGTTCTTTATCCAAGAATCGCTTTGCATATTAAATACGGGTGCACACACTCACATATCATTCCCATCCGGAAGTACTTCCGCGCTGGACATTAGCGTCGCCAGCCCGGAGCTGGTGCAATATTTCGATTGGTCAGTTGAATCTGACCCAAGAGGTAGCGACCATTTCCCAGTCTGGCTTCATTGTGTTGACGGAGCCACCTTGGGGTCAAGGCCACCACGCTGGAACTTTAGAAAGGCTGACTGGCCGGACTTTGTAACTAAGCTTGATGACATTTTTAGTACAAATGGGAACGGTGCTGCAATATCTATAGAGAACTTTACCTCCATAGACTTGGATTGTTCTGCAGACTGCATTCCGCGTACCTCTGGTAAACCTCGACGTGCGCCTGTGCCGTGGTGGACGGAGCTATGCCGGGATGGCATTCGCGCCCGACGACGTGCCTTCCGAAAGTATGACAAAAACAGCACCTTGGGAAACCTGATCGCCTTCCGGCAGGCCCGGGCAGCCGCCCGGCGAACAATCCGAGAAGCCAAAAGGACGTCGTGGAGACAGTATGTAGACACGTTGAACCGATTCACCCCTACCAAGCAGATTTGGTCACAAATACAACGAATATCCGGACATTCGCGATCCACACCACTACCAGTCCTGCACGTCGCTGGCGGAATAATAACAGAACCTCGAGACGTGGCGAACATTATCGCTCGATCCTTGGCGGACTGCGAGCTGCGACCGAACCGCAGGTTTTCGCGAATATAGGGCTTGCAAGCGCCTGAAGATCTGATCCACTTTATTTATCACAGACGAGCCAGGTATGTGTCCTTTAATTATTTATGTATGCATGAATCGGATGGGGAATGCACCCCCCCCCCCGGTCACGCATTTTTTAGTATCCTTAGCATGGGTTTGTATACCCCGGTTACGCTCGGTCCAACCCCCATCCCACCTCTCAATGCAAAACATAGGGGCCGGGTGGTTAAGGTGTCGGGCTATGGGTACCAAAGGTCCCTGGTTCGACTCTAGCGCCACTCAGGACATTTCCCAATCCCGCGGCCCACCGGCGAAACAGTGTGGGCGGAGCCATTAGCCGTGAATGTGCATAAAGTGTATCGTGAACCAACCAATAAACAAACAATGCAAAACAATTTATGAACGGCCTCTAAGGCGCGGATCCAGGAATTCCCCCCAGTGGGGTAGGGGGGCGGAATGCTAACTGTCGGCCGCGTTCCTCCTTGGCGCAGTTTTAGTGCTTTTTGCGCGCTCCGGAGCAGCACCCTGCCCCCCCCCCCTCCCCATGTATTCGCACCTGGATATCTCGACCGGGCTGGGGAAAATATTGCGATCTCTAACGAACATAATTTTTCGAGGGAATTCTAGAGGGTTTTTGAAAACAGAGGTTTCTAGAGGTTTTGGATACCAAATCTGAAGGTTTTTAATCACGGCTGTCTGGCAACAGTGGCTAGAAGCGGTTGGCGCCAGTGCCAGCTTCTGAGTGCGACGTGGGCCGCGACATCGACCAGCAGGTGAGACCGGTGGAATTTTCTCAATATGTCCCGATCCAGGTGGGCGCATATGACACGACTCCAAATGGCATACTGACATGGGGGTCATGAATGAAGAACCACAGATGGTCTCGACCGATGAACATTATCAATAAAATTTAACCCACCCGTCTCGGGTGGTCTTCAATCGCCCCCTCAGATTTTTCGCGGACAGTGTACAAAAGGCGTGAGGTGGCGCGACAAAATTTGGCATACCTTTTCCCACATCAATTTGGCATGCTGTTTCAAAATTTTGAAGTAAGGCCATCTAGGGTCATCGAGTTAGTCAGTGTCAAGTGAGGTCACTTCCAAGAAAGTTTAACCAGTCGTCACACTTTAACGGACACAGATATTTTAACGAAACTTCCAGCGTATGCTTATCCTTAGGGATGCAGCAATACTTACCAAAGGAATGTTTTTCTTCCATTTTTGACTACTTATTAATTTTGAATATTTGCTTATTAGAGTTAAAATTGAAGATTCTGTCTAAAGTAAGCATTTTTTATGAGAGCAAGTTGACTTCCAACAATGTTTCTCGGTCTGCTCTACCCATTAGAAAAAGGAAATTGAAGAAAACTTGAAAACTCAATTTTGAAATATCAACAAAACTTTTTTCTTTCGGGGAGGGGGAAATTGTATGGCTCTGGTTCATTTCGCTGTCCTTTTCTGATTCCAATTAAAAAAAAAAATATTGTACCCCAGCTCAAAATTTTCTACTTAAGCTAAAACATTTTGTACTTGACTACCAAGAAAAAATATGGAAATCCTACACTGTGCAGAACTGTTAATGCATGGCCTAATGGAAACTGAGATTGAGGTCAACCTATAAATTATGTATAATTTATGGGTTGACCTCATCTATATTGAACCAGGTTAAATGCATCAGAACATCCCATGATGCACCCACTGAGGCACATGCAAACTGAAATTCAGTATCATCATCATCCTCTCACATTTTGGATAAATCAATGCAGTCAGAACACTGCAGCACCCAAGAACAAACTGCACTATGATGATTCTTCCACAAAATAGTTCCATAATCGTGTGAGACATTGGGAAACAACTTCAACCCAGTGCACATTTATGCTCACAATTCATCACACAAAGTGGCATTACAACCACCCTTTTCCATCCCCCTCAACATAAAAAGAAGAAATTGATGTAGTGCCCACTACATAAAAAGGAAATGGATAGACATAGTGCAAAAATGCAAACTTGGCATAATAACTAGATAATGTAATAAAACTGAACAACATACAAGCCTTACATACCATTATATGAATTCCACATTTATTTGCCCTCCATACACTTGAGTAACATGGGCACTACATGACCAATGTGGTCGATGCACCCTAAAGACCTAATAAATAACTTGACTAACATGAGGCAGCATACTGACAACACTAGTCTCAACAGCATACTGGCAACACTTGGCCACACCTTGACAACTTTATCTGTGGTGTCATGCTATAGCGGTTGGAATGCACAATATCTTTATCGCAGTATCACAGGTTAGGCTCTTACTCATTTTTATATTTGTTTACTTCTGAGATTCTTACAACTATTTACACCATGCTGAAACATTTTACACATATCATTGTGATGCAAGTGGAAATGGGAGTGGAAACCCTGTCACAGTTGTGATCTAGCGCTTCACTGAAATATTGCTGTTTCCTTTTGGAAGAATGTCCAAAATGTGGGTTTCAGGCTTCACTGTGCTATTCCCATTGAGGTAATTTGTTCCAATTGTAGCATACCTTGTGGGTAGCAAGCATCAAGCCATATAACAAAGTCAGGGCCGTGCAAACCACAGATGCTCGTGTTTGTTCATTGCCTGGTTTGCTATTCAAATTGAGGAACCTTATGATCATGATAAAGTGGGTGGTTTTACAGTACTTTTTGTTTGCAGATCACTTGGGCTCAGGAACAAGGCAGAGTGAAAAAAAATTTGCCATAATGATCCACGTGAATTAAAGTTGTAAGAACACAATAGTTTGTACTATCAACACTGCTAAAATATGTAGAATTAGACTTACATAAATCAGCAAATAACAATGTGCTTTCTGATTTTTGTTGAGACTGCACTCAGCTCTACGGTATCTAGCAGCCAATATATAACTGCCAGATGGCAAATTGTTATGGTTAAATAAGCAAAGTGTATCATAATGAGCCAGTTTTCTGAGCAACAGTAGATAACATCAAACAAAAGTATTCTGCAATGAATACCACCAACCATGCACACCTGATACTGCAGACATGCTCACACCACACAAATAATGAATATCCACAGCACAACTCATGACTGGGATGCTCGGTGGGCACCAATGCCCATGGAGTATCCCACCATCCTGATGGGCACCAACTCCCTATTGACCCACAACCAGGAACATCTCATTGAGGCATGCAAAATTTATCCATAAAGACATAAAGACGGACATAAAAAATTGGTGCAACTATGAGCCACAAAGGCCCTTCTTGGTTGCACTCAGCTCCAGCTATGCAAAATTCCTGAAATAAAAGCATACTATTCAGCTCTTTATTGTTGCCGGGTGAAGAGCTGGTCATTTTAACATGGTTGGCAATATATCATGGTAATCATTCACCATACTATTTACCAATAACTCAATGAACTAGGAAGTACACAGAAATCCTCACCGTCAGATAACGCATTGAAATTACATAGGCTTTTCGCTACTATGTGGTATATATCCACTGTATCACGTAATCTTTCCAGTCTGGTATCAATGTCAATGCTTGTGCTTTCTTGAAATTCAAATGTTGATCAAATTTCTTCAAAAGTTTCACATGAAAAGCAGAGACAAGGCTTCTGGAAAGGTATTCGCAAGGTATTCGCATCAATAAAGGCAGCATGAGCTATGCAACATGAATCTAAGCATCATGATTCATGCATCTGAGTATCATAATTCAAGAATAAAAGGAATCACGATATATTAACTAAAGACTCGGCAGTAGAACCACTTAACCTTGCACTTGAGGTACACAAGAACAGGGTTCGCAATGTATGTCACACATAAGCCGTAATCGTGCAAATGCAAAATATGGCAGGAATCCCTGGATAAAGCGCTGCATAACTGGTTTTTGCTGCTTAAATCGCTGCCATTTTTAAAAAGCGATTCCAGTTGCAACTTAGGCGCTATATATCACTATTTTTTAGTGGAGTGTGCTCCTTATGCTGACATGTCACAAAAAAACATGCACCCATGGTCACCTGCATGCAATCACGCTCAAATTATACCTGTGAATGGGTGACTCATCATAATCGCCATATATCACGTATGGAAGCTCAATTGGCTCCCTATGGCCGCTGTTGGGATGACACCCCCTGACTTTACCTCTGTATATGGCCTTGCTCCTACGAATCAATCATTATCCTTCTCGTTAAAATACTGCAATCATATTCATTCGCTTTATACCAATACGGTTTGCTTCAGCCTCTGATCGCCACCGCATCGTCGGCGACGGTGGTATAATGGCCAGCATAGCTGCCTTCGAAACAGTTGACCTGGGTTTGATTCCCGCCCGTCGCAGGTGCTATCGGTGCGATCCGTGTTTTCCTTATTTACTTTCCGTGGTATGCAGTTAGTTTCCGGTAAAAACACAACAATGTGACAATGAACAATGAGTGAATAAGTTCCATGTTTGCATTTGGCTGGGAGGGTAAGAAATAGAGAGGGAAAGAGGTGGAAGCGACTTTTTTCTCCGAATTTGTTGTCCTTTCTAGCCTAGATCTAGTGTACTTGTAAGGTTGGTGATGGAAACAAATTGTTAGGTAACGCATGTCGGTGGATAGTGGCTATTCAGCTTCACGTCATGTAATCCTTTCAAAATATCCACACGCGGTCCTATGTAATGTTATGATTAAAAAATGGATATGGGCACTAGATAGCCACTAGGAGTTAATGTACCACATTAATCAATAGATAGCACCAAAATTGGCAATATGCCGTTAGTCCTGATGATCTTGCATGTGTCCAATTCGATCACCTTTTCAGTGGACGAGCAAGAAAGACGGGAGTGCAAAATAATTGATGATATTGAGAAGTATGAATGGGCAATTATTTCCAGCTTGTTTCATCCGAGTATGGACATCTTGCGACATTGAGTAATATCATTTCCGTTGCGGGAATGCTATTACTCAATGTTCCTTGACTTTGATGGAATATTCCTCTGGTGGGGTTCCCCTTTCCATTACATATGCCAGTGTGCCGTGCAGTGGCGGTGAGTGCTGATGTGCCGTTCGACAACAGGATGAAAGACTCGACCGGCTGGCACCTGTTCTATACGTCGCCGCACATCGCGGCCACCATAGACAGGGTGGCCATCAACGCCAAGGTGGGGCCGAGCGGCTCAGTGGCCGACGTCAGCACCAAGATGCTGGGCATCTCGTGCGGCGCCACCGTCCACCTGTGGGGCATATCTGAGGACGGCAGCAAGTCGGATGTGGGTGAGTTGCCACGCCTCTGTAGCGCACGCGGGGGACGTATATACCGAACTGTTAGCCACTACTAATTGATGCTTAGGTGGAGGTGCTCGATATGTCCGAATTGCTCGACTTCACGTGTTTACCGTTATTGTGGTAGTGGGGAACAGTGATATATATTTAGCCACAGTAACTGATGAACCAAACAAATGAATGCTGGAACCCATTGCCGAAATGTCAAATCAACTTGATAGTGTATTACCGCGGTATGTCAGTCCAGTGGCATGGTATTACTGGGGTATGTCAGACAGGTATGATATTCTTCCGCAGTATGTCGGGCCAGTGTAATATGTTACCTTGGTATGTCAGACCAGTGTGATGGTATTTCCATGGTATGTCAGGCCAGTGTGATGGTGTTACCATGGTGTGTCAGACTAGTATGATGGTGTGCCCAACTGGTGTAATAGTGTTTTATCGTGATAGTGCTATCTTGTAATAGTGTAATCTCTGTGTGTCAGACCAACGTGATAGTGTTATTTACGGTGTGTCAGACCAGTGCAATGATGTTGCCACGGTATGTCAGACCAGCGTGATGGTGTTATCGCAGTGTGCCAGACCAGTGTGGTGGTGTCACCACGGCGTGTCAAACCAGTGCAATGATGTTGCCACGGTATGTCAGACCAGCGTGATGGTGTTAACGCGGTGTGCCAGACCAGTGTGGTGGTGTCACCACGGCGTGTCAGACCAGTGCAATGATGTTGCCACGGTATGTCAGACCAGCGTGATGGTGTTAACGCGGTGTGCCAGACCAGTGTGGTGGTGTCACCACGGCGTGTCAGACCAGTGCAATGATGTTGCCACGGTATGTCAGACCAGCGTGATGGTGTTATCGCGGTGTGCCAGACCAGTGTGGTGGTGTCACCACGGCGTGTCAGACCAGTGTAATGGTGTTGCCACGGTATGTCAGACCAGTGTGATGGTGTTCCGTGGTTGTCAGACCAATGTGGGATTGCCACCGCACTATATCGGACCAGTGTAGGACGTTGCTGTAGTACACGTAGAGATGTATTTACGGGCTGGAGGAAGTCCAGGGGGAGTCTACTCCCGGGCATATACGACAGAAGTTGCCGGAAGACAGTCTGAGCAACCCGGTTAACAGAAGAAGTCCCTGTAATCCTTCCCGACGCGCAATATGACCAGAGTAGTCGAAGAGCCCGAAAGCCCAAATAACTACCTAACGAACCCTCCCTAACTCAATCGTTTTGACGTTTTTATGGGTTTTTTTTGTGAGCGTGATGCGAAATCCGATTTTCCTAACTGAATTATATTTTGCTGTTTTTTTTCCAACGTTCATATGAGTATTTCTGTCACCGAACGTGCTTGATCTGTTAAAAGGAAGGGTTGTGTGGCTGATTTTCTCGTACTGAATCACTGTTACCTATGGTTGGCGTCATGGAGGGGGTAGGTCGAAACGGATTTGGAAGGTTCCGAAACTACCACTATTCTTGGTTTAAATGCCCAGATAACTTTTTCAAAGGGCCTTTATTGTCTAAATTAAATAATTAGTGACCGATTTCATTCTCATATGGAGGTGGGCTCAATCTGTTATCATCCTTTCTGAGTCACCGGAGTTCAACACTAACTCCCCATCCTGTTCGAAGTTGTTTTCTTTGGTATCCCCTGATGTCGCCTCCTAGATGTCGACGCGCCCCTAAACTCCAATCCACCACCACCACCACCCTTGATGTCGCCTCAGACTGTTGAAATCACACTTGTACAAATCAGTTGAAGATGTAAACTCCTAGCTAGCGCAAATGGGCTGGCTAGGAGTTACCACCCGATTCTATGAATTCCAGTTGAACGGCATAAGTTTTACCCAAAGTTTAACGTTCCGTCAATGCACCGTCACGGCCGCCCCGGTAGCTCGTTCCCGACCTTATCGGGCCAGTCGCCAACTGACCCTCCCAGTAGGGGCTAAATGCAAGTGGTTACAGCGACCCGAGCCCTGTTCTGCCGGGACAGGGGAGACCAGTTGAGGTCAGTGCTCTGACCAACTGAGCTACTGGGGCGGCAATTCTTATTCTTTTCTGATACAAAATAAAATCATGCCAATCATGAAAATGACATCAATAATGTGATTGAGTGCATGTGAGCTACATGTGGAGTAAGTGAGAATACGATTGTCTTCAATGAGCTTTTATGCGACAAACCTTGTTAGCATTGGGGCCGGTAGGGTACTTTTTATGGTTGATGTCATCGAAGAAGCTATAAGAACCTACACATTTCATTTTAAAACTGGAAACCTGAACTTGGAAAAGTTTTTTTTCCCAAAATTCAGGCATTCCAGTTCATAACGCATGATCGCCACCACGTCAACGTTCGTGCGTGTGTTCGCCCGCCTTGCGCATTCGGCACATTTTCCACACTTCGTGCAAGTCTACGGTTTCTGCTATGCCTCATATTTTTTGCCGATTGCTACCACATGATAGTTTTGCGGCATGGTTGACGTGATGGATTTCTTCGTATCGTTTGATGTTTGCTCGCGCTTGCTCTTTCTGTTTCGCTGTTCCACTGATGTTACTCCCGTTCCACTGTTCCACTGACTTGTTCGCGCTTACTCTTCCTGTTTCACTGTTCCACTGATGTAATTCCTGTTTCGCTGTTCCACTGTTTTTGCTCGCGCTTGCCCTCTCTGTTTCTGTTTCACTGGTGCTACTCCCGTTTCACTGTTTCACTGATGCTATTCCCGTTTCACTGATGTTTGCTTGTGCTTGCTCTTTCTCTTTCACTGTTTCACTGATATCTGTCCGTATTCTGAATGTTCGTGCACTACTGTTTGCACCAATCATCCTAAGCTGTCAATCTAACATTCTTATGAGCGCTGTATGACCGAAGCAGTCGAAGCGCCCCTAAGCCTAAATAACCAACCATTCTTTGTATCGGGGTTGGCTGGTAATATTCTATTTCTCCAATTCTATGTTTGGTTTTCTTCCGACATATTCTCGTGGTTGAGAAATCCGGATACCCGCTGAGCTTTGATGCACTGCATGGACCGACGCCGGGGTTTGGTAGTGCCTTTGTATGCGACACAGCCACCAGATCGTTTACTCTACTGAAACACGCGTCTGTGTACGCATCTGGGCTGGTGGCAATTGATAAAGCACTGGCGTTTATAGAGGTTGGGGATGTAGAAAATCATGTAATTTTATCGGACTCGTTGAGCAACCTTTTGGCGCTCAAGAGTTTTAACCCAACAGATGCTTTAGTACATGGCATCCTCCGCTGCTTGACTTTATTAGATCATGCCAGAAAAGTTGTGCACTTCTGCTGGATTCCAAGCCACATAGGTATCGCAGGAAATGAGCAAGCGGACAGCGCTGCTAGGCGAGCAGCACAGGCTCCCCTGCGCAGAGCATTTCCAATACCTGCCAGAGATTTCTACTCGGGGATCTCTACTTCTCTGACAAGCAAGTGGCAGACGCGTTGGGACTAGCTTGGTTCCAATAAGTTAAGACTAATAAAGCTATCCCTCGGCCAGTGGCTCTCGTCCTCGCGCAGATCAAGGCGAGACGAGGTGACGCTTTGTCGTTTACGTATAGGGCATACGTACGCCACCCATGTTCATTTACTCACTGGGGAGAATGAACCATTGTGGCCGAGGTGTGGTGCAGAGATGTGGTGCAGGTTTTGCCACTAACCATTTCAACTATTAGCATTAGATACTATGTAGTGTGCACCCCCACCCCCACCCCCACCCTCAATTTGAGCTTGCCATTGCTTTATGCATTGTGCCCTGTCCCAATAGGTTTCAGAGATCAACACCTGTGTTCACAGCCATTGTCAGACAACTTGGTGGACTTCTCTGTCAGACAACTTGGAAAAATCAAACATGTAACAGGTTGTACAGAAGAGCCCTAGGAAATGAACATGTTTGATTTTTTCCTTTGTTATGTCTATTCTCATATCTCCACAAAAGCAATGTCAATGGCGAGCAATCCATTGACAAATTTCAAGTAGCTCATCATACCATCAAAATTGAATAGCAACAGTACATGGTCCTTGCACCTAGTTTGCTTATGCTGCTATCTTGCATGTTTTGCTGCACTTCGTATTCTGCTGTGCTTAGTTGTGCTGTGCATGCATCAAATATATAAGCACAAATAAATGTGTAGATCATGCAGATAATGATTTACCAATCTATTTGGTGACCATCCCCAAGTTTTTGTATGGTACTGTTCTGTACCCATGACACACAAGAAAACATTTGGCTTTCCAAAATGCATGATGGGCATGCATATCATATATCCAGCTATGCAAGAACATACCATAATGATGTCCTTTTGCATCATTGCAACCTACTACACTAAAGTAATGTTCAGATTATCACTCGCACGTCCGGCGGTCCGCGCCAACTTCGCATGTCTGGGGGGGGGGCAGATGTTTGCCCCCCCCCTAAGATCTCTGGAACTATGCTAGCTAGCGGCAAACGGAAAACGGCGTTGGATAGTTGGTGACGGGCTCTATCGAAAGCGTTTCGGTAATTTTTTCGCTCAGGTCAACGTTCAGTTTACTGGGTCATCATATGTCAAATTTTACCAGATTAGGTGGGACGCAGATATTGACACATATCTCAGGACCTGTAACAGATAGAAACAAATGGCGAACGCTATTCCACAGTCCTTGAAATGCGCTACCGAAAATAGGCGGTGTAATTTAAGGTCAGGTCAACCGAAACTCAGGTATTTGTCATGAAGTCATGACCTCAGGTCAAGGCCCATGGAGGTCGGGTAAGGTATCAATCGACACGTCTTGACGATACAAGCACAATGACGGTAATTTCAGCCTTCTAGCTCAATACAGTGCGATGTAATGCGCATTAATGCGCATTACATCACACTGTAATGCGCATAGTGATCTCAGGTGACCTCAGAGACCTTGGTGAGGTCACTGAGCAAAAATGTCAGTGGTAACATTGACCATAGCTTCCATCTACATGCCACAACCGTTGTGCGATCATTCCGAGCGCAAATATGCAACCAGGAAACATTTGTATATTTTACCATAGTCCTATGATGGGGAAGCCATGGCAGCGACCTGACCTAAGGTCAATGCTACAAGAAAACGATATGCATATTATGGCCCCTGATGAGATAATGACATGTTATAAGTTTGAAATCAATCACCCAATTATTGTGGAAGTTATGCCACCTAGAACTCCGAGTGTAGTCGGGTCACTTCGCCGGACCTGGTGACCTGACCTGAGATGACCCAGGATTAAAAATGTACGAGAATATGCGGAAAAGACCAATGAACAGCTATGCGAGGTTTGGCTTTGCTAACCCTATTAGGTTGGCGGCAAATGAGGAAAACCCGGAGGGGGGGGGGGCAGATATCCGCCCCCCCAGACGTGCGCGGGTTATCATAGGTTGTGATACAAACGATAATTCAGGAAACATTTAAAAAATACTAGCAAAACATATGTTGGCAATACATATACGTGCTCCCACCCCTCAACAAAATGTATGAAACATATACTTAACAGTGCGTCTTGGGTTGGGTAATATATAATGAAGTATAATATCTTTAAAATAGATAGCCTAATGAAACCTAGGTTAAGTTAATCTAACCTACTCTAGCCTACTGATGGTGGATCATATAAAACCTGCTAGTGTAGTGATGTTAGGTCATGTAATGTTATTACATGATCAAAGGAGTCGGTTTGATCTCCTACATTGATGATTAGTTAGTTACCAGTGAATACATAGTGAGTTAGTTAGTTAGTTATTTGGGTTTTCGGGCGCATCAACTGCAGTGGTTATACAGCGCCCATGAATACATAGTGAAATAGATACCTTGCTTGTATGTGATTCATGAAATAAAAGGCAGGGAAAGAGGTTGCTAGGGCAGCTTAAACCACTGATGTCCATTTTCTTTCTAATTTGTGCTCAAATATCAGTGCCATACTTTCTAATTATGGTAGCTAGGTGAAAATGATTTGCAATCAAAGAAGGGTGACATTTTGTATTCAAACCCTCAACATCAGTAGTTTATTGTGCTGACAACTTTTGAGCACTGTCACAGTGCACCTAATTATCAAACATCATGGAAAATTTGTGCTTGAGGGCATTAAAAAGGAGTTTTTTTCCAAAGTGCTCAATTTTCAGTTGGTAAGCAAAAAACAAAACAAATGGTGGCTATTGATTAACCATTACATAGCACACCAAATGAGGTAAACTGTAGCAATAACATAACCTAATCAAACCTCACTTTTATGAAAAACCCACAATTAGGACAATTTTGTATTTCCCCTGTTTGACCTTAAAAGAACTGAATCGAACCTAAGCAAAACTAACCTCACCAGTAGTATTGTGCTTTGTTTAATGTATTCACAAGACACATTTTATACACATTCTACCTCCACAAAACAAGCATGTTCCTGTTCCTGCGACCGCAGGAACCGCGGCGGCGGCAGACAGCCGCAGACTATGTGACGCAGTGTTGGATTTTCACTTCTCGGTCTTGGATTCGGAGTGTAAATTTGTTTTGCTTGCCAAAGTATGGAGTGTATAATCATGAGAAGCACTATGTTATGGGGTGTATAATATCCCAGTTTGCCAAATTCTGGGGTGTATGTTAAGCACCAAGTAACGGAGTATATACATTTTATATATAACGAAGTGTATAAATTTTGAAAAATGCAGTGATGTCTCCTGGAATGAAGAATAAAAACACAGGGGCCTCGGTAGCTTAGATGGTGGAACGTGGAACTCTAATCTCGCGGCCGGCGGCATTTGCAGAGTCCACCCACGACCAATCGGTGTGATATAGGGTGGCGGCGCTATGCCACCTTGCGGTTGCATGTATCGTAAAATAACCCGATAATTCTTCTTCCTCAAGAATAAAACGCCTTTAAGTCATTTGTTAGGTTCTTATCATAGTGTCTCACAGACAACCAGATGGGGTCCACCACACATCGTCGTCTGAAGTCATCCACGTTACGTGAATGACTTATAAGGCAACTTCCTGAGCAATGGTAGAGAAAATGATCACAAAAGTATACTTAATCGATGTCAACGAAGTTTATATATCAATACCTGCCACTCCTAGCATAGGTACCAACACCGCACAACTAATACAAATTCACAACATACCTCGAGAGTAGGACGTTCGTACACCGCTGGGTCTAAAATGGGAGGGTCTAAAATAGTACTTCGGGATATGGGTTTCGGAATATATAATTGTTCAAGGAAAGTTATACTAAAACAATCCGTCTAAAACTTTTATTCTCTCCACGATTAAATTTTCTTTTTTTTCAAATGAGAAAGCTGGGAAAAAAATATTGAAGTCAATCCTTATTAATATTAAATGTATTTCAATACACTTTTAGTTCATGTCTAGAATGTTTAGTAGAAGCAAGGAATTCCTTGGAAGGATGAAAAGCGACTAGACGGGCGGGCAAATTGCTGCTGTAAAACAGACTATCGTCAAGGACGAGCGGAAATTAGCGTCTCATTTCGCGCCATGATTGCTATAAAATACTAAAAAATGAAAATAAGTTAGAGAAAACTGCCAAGAGAATTACAGGGAACTTTTTTCTCAATTAATAATAATCAGGACTGTGGGAACAAATTAATCATTGGATCGGAATGAGGCTTATAAGAGTGTAGATGATTAGGTCAACACACGTAAATCTGAATTTGTCCGGAGTGGGGAAACCTCGCGGTCGGAGTGGCATGAATACAACTATTCCCGCTTGCTGATAAAATTCGGAAACAATATAAGTCATGAAATCGAAAGAAGGTGAAATTTCTGGTTCTATGGGTCTTCATTTTGGAGCAAAGTGTTGGCAGGTTTTAGGAACGTTTTGGTACCATTCAGGCAATTTTCATGGAGAAAATCCTTCAGATATAGTTTATATATATCGCTCCTGACTGCTTAATAATATAAATATGAGCGGTTTTGTCCATCCCAATTGATGCAAAACATATCATTATCCAAGGAACCAAGAAGAAATGCATTATCCATGGCTTTTCGTGGCAATGGTTCAAATAGCTCCGGCCGGAGTGGGAGATGGAGAGCGGTGAACTCATTGAATCCAAGAACGCGGTCGGGGGCTGGTGAAGGTGAATTCCTATATTTGGTTAGCGGAGCGTAGTGGCTTTTTATTCAACGAAGGATTTTCTTTAAACCTCTTTGCTGCTATCCGGATGGAATTGACTGCGTGTTTGGCTCGAGGAATGAGAGGTTGTATTATCTGACTATGTAGGTACCTACCTACTTACCTATATCAAATATCTTCGCAGTAATTCGAGTTATTGATTTGGATAAACCAAAGCTGTAAGCTTGTGTTGTGTGACGGGATATCTTCAGATAATACAAGGAGCAGGACATGATAATATCAATTGCTGCGATGTTTTGTCGCCAAGCGTAGAAATGAACAAAACTGATTGCTTTGCTTTTGTCTGGAAAATCTTCTTTTAACTTACCACATTTCGAAGCGTGAATGTTTTTCTTTCAAAATGGGGCTGGGCCTCTTCAGTGCACATTGACTGCAGATATTATAGATATGTATGCATTCAAGCATTATTTGTGCATTCATGAAATGTTCAGGAATTATTAGGTGCATCCTGTCCCCATTCTCCATTGAATACCATTATACTTTTAACATTTCTGGTCTGTGACTTTCTGAATGGACAAATTTGCAGTTTAAGGTGATTTGATTTCTTGAAATTTATTTTTCGTGCAATGATTATGAATGTGTTCATAATGTAGGTACTTACATGATGTGACCTCACATTTTTTTGGCAAGTACAGTTGGGCAGCAAAATAACACCAAAAAAGTGGCTCGGGTTTGGTTGGGAAATATGCCATGAAATGTGATGTTAAAAAGGAAGAAAAAGCTGCAGCCTAACTGGATGCAAGAAAGCCTTTTTTTAATAAAAATTTCCTAAGCAATTTTTTCCTTTAACAAATTAAAAGTAAATGGCCTATTCTAACCAAACAGCCTATGGTAGCCCGGGTGTTTTTAAAATTCAAAAACTTTATTTTATTTTATAACGCTGAATGATTCCGAAAGGAATTTGATAAATGGATAACTTATTTAAAAAATAATATAGCATAACTTAGCCAAACCTAATACCTTTGTATGCTTCATGGAGGCAAAATGTGTGTAAAGCATGTGTGGAAAAGTAATAGTGCCCATGACAATTCCTATGCTGTAGCAAAACATGGCTCATATCCACCAGTATTTTGGAGATTTGGGGGAAGTCCTACACTTTGTGGCTTACCAGTTGTGTGGATGCCACTCTAGCTCTTGATGTTCATCCATACATTCTTCTAGGCACATCTGGACATGTTCTGAGGTTGGCCACAAATGGAGAACATACACATGAATGCATTGGTGGCTGTTTATTAATTCACCTGCACCTCACCAGAAATCGCACATGCACAAATGGAATGTTATAGAATGGTATGGAAGATGGAATGTTCAGTTGCATTGAGATCATATTCAGACTGCAGTGATACATATTTTGTCATCCATTGATCCATATTTTGTCATCCACTTGTGGATGCTAGCAAACTGATATTCTTCCAATCTGGCTGGCATCTCATTTTCGGCTCCACTCCTGCCTCCTCTTGGAATGTGCCTACAGATGACCCGAAATAACAAATGTGTATTATCCTCAATTATACTGGAAACTTCATGTGGTAGGGGACCCAGTATGACTGAATCTTCCTCTCCACCAAAGTTATCACTATTGTATAATGACATCTAGCTGTCTTGCTAGTTAAGTATGTCTTCATCCAGCAATGCAAGGAGTGTATTTTTTCCGGAGTGTATAATTCTTTGGATTGCAAAAGTTCCAAAAAAGGGCCACTTTTCCAACGCTGATGTGACGTCATCCTGCTCACTGCTGATTGGCCGCGGACAAGCTCCACCCCTTTGACCCCGAGAGACTCGGCGGCCACAGATAGCCGCCAGCCCCGTGAACAGGGTGTTGTGCGTGTGTCGCATGTGCCGAGCGCGGGCCGTGGTTTATGTCACCACGGACGCGCGACCGACTTCCGACTGTTCGCCCTGGCAGGGTCCAGTCGCGTCAGGGCAAAGCCAGAGGTAGCAGCGTGTGTAGTCGAGCCGTGGACAGTGAAAATATAGAGACCGTAATCTACCAGTGTATCGCAAGACTGAGGATTGAGCGTGCACCACCGCATGGCGCGTCGGTAATATGGATCCTGACGCTCTCACCGAAACCCTATCCCGCCTGACGGATCTGCTTACGGAGCAAGCCACAGTATCCGCCAGGAGAGAGGAACGGCTTCTGGCGCTGGCCGAATCGGCCACCCAGGCCAGACTGCAGCACAGCACGCTGATCGACTCCGCTGCCGACCGCACCGATGCCGCCGGTGCTGACCCTGGTTCAGCCACCCGCGGTACGAAACGGCTGGGTGCGACGGCCACGCCTGCCCCCAGGCTGATGGAAGGTGCCAGCCTGCGCGAGTTCGCCTCTTGGCGATACAAATTCTAGGGATACGCCATTCTCACCGGTCTGTATGACCTCCCGCCGGCGAGTCAAACCGCCGCCCTTGTCGCCCTGCTCGACGACCAGTGGACGCGAACCCTCCGTCACGGCCTGGATATTGACGTATCCACGTCCGACATCCAGACCATCATCCGGGGCATGGAGCGCCATCTGCGTCGGCAGCGTAACGTTATCCTGTACCGGCGAGAATTCTTCCGCCGTCAGCAAGCGGACGGTGAGACATTTGATGAGTTTCTGATGGCTTTGCGCGAATTCGCCCAGTTTTGCGACTTCTGTCCGCATTGCACAGACTCACAGCTTCGTGATAGCATCGTCACTGGGATCCGAGATGGGGACACCCTGCGTGCGCTTCTGAGCGAAAGTGGTCTCACCCTGCAGTCAGCAGTCCACATCTGCCGTGCGCAAGAAAACGCCCATCAGAACTCGGCTGCCTTGACAAACGGCCACGTCCAACCTGTGTCCGCATATCGTCGGAACAGGACTGCCCGTGCCCGTCAGTCAGACTCCAGCCGCCCAGGCACTCGTCGAAAGGATCCCAGCGGCTCAAACACCCGTCGGACAGACTCGCATCCGACGCTGGACAGGTGTCCCGCCTGCGGTCGCTACCCGCACGCCGACGGGCACCCATGCCCTGCCCCGACGGCCACGTGTCACCTGTGTCACCGTCGCGGCCATTTTCGGGCAAGGTGTCGTCAACATGGCGCGACATCTGGACCAGCCCCAGCACAGCGCAACAGCTCCAGACAAAGGGACTCGGGCCAGTATCGTGCGAACGTGTCCGACATACCAGTTTACGGCCTGTCGTCCCGCCGCTCTCCCAGGATCAGGCTGTTTATGACCCACCATAATGGTGCCGGCTCAACGCTCTGGACACCCGACACCGGAGCGGAAACTTTCTGCATTGGTGTGGCGCAGGCTGCGGACCTGAACGTGGACATAAGTCGTTTGTCTCCGCCCGCGGACAAGCTGTATGCAGCTGGTGGCCACGAGCTGCAGTGCTATGGGACTGTACAGTGTGACCTGACATTGGGTGCAATCACAGCGACAGTGACCGTGCATGTCATACAGGGCCTGGACAGCGTCCTGCTCTCCTGGCACGACTCCATCGCCCTCGGAATTCTGCCACCGGACTTCCCCAGTCAGGTGGCGAGCATCGCCGCCGGTGGAACGGATGCAGAAGCCGCGCCGCCTAGCGGCAGCACTGTCAGACGAGAGGGGCTGTCACCGCCGCTAGATGGCAGCACCTCTACGAGGACGCGAGAGGAGGCGCCGGCGCGACCCCCGCGCCGACGAAAATTCAGCACGAATCAGACACTGGTGCACAAGTCAGATGATCCAGTAACCTGTTCTGTTCGTGGGCCGCTCCCGACCTGGGACCCGGCTTTTGGGGAGCCTTCCCGGCAGCAACGAGCAGCTCGCCTGGCGGAGCTCAAAGAAGCATTCCCACGCGTCTTCAGCACGGCCCCGCCTCTTCGTGAAAAGACTGGTGGCCCGGCACGCATCGAGCTGATGGACGACGCCCGTCCACATGCTGTCACAGCAGCTCGGCCCATCCCCTTCGCGTGGCAGGCTGATATCCGTCAGAAGTTGGACGAGCTTCTGGAGCAGGGTGTTATCGCTCCCGTGGATTATCCCACAGGCTGGTGCCACCCCATCGTCCCAGTAGCGAAACACGCAGATCCTGCGGGCAGCCATGGTTCAGCAGTGCGTCTGACCGTCGACCTGACTCGCTTGAACAAGTACGTTCGGCGTGGCGCCCACCCGGTGTGCACACCGCAGGAGGCGGTCTCCACCATCGGTGTCGGGGCGCGTTACTTCACGAAGCTGGACGCCCGATCTGGTTACTTCCAGGTGCCACTAGACCGTCGTGACCAGGACCTCACCTGCTTCATTACGCCGTGGGGCCGGTTCCGCATGCTACGACTGCCTCAAGGTCTCTCCGCGAGCGGAGACGAATATAACCGGCGAGGTGACCAAGCCCTCTCCGGCATCAGTCGTACGTGTAAAATCGTTGACGACGTGCTGGCACACAGACTGCAAGTATGCACCGCACCTGCAACACGTGATCCAAATCTTGGAGCGGTGTGACGCAGCCGGCATCACGCTGCACCCCGGTAAACTGGTGTTTGCCGAGCCGTCGGTTAGCTACTGTGGCTACGATGTGACTGCCGACGGCTACACAGTCGACCAGCGGAAGGTAAAGGCCATCGCTGAGTTCCCCACACCTGCCAATCTCACAGATCTGCGCAGTTTCATGGGACTCGTGAACCAACTGGGTGCCTTCTCGTCTGACACTGCGCTGGCAGCCGAGCCGCTGCGTGACCTGCTACGGCCCCAGAACATATGGGTATGGACCGAGGCTCACACTCAGGCCTTCGAGGCAGTGAAAGTACGCTCGTGTCACCCTCAGTGCTCGCGTACTTTGACCCGCGACGACCCACCGCCTTGCAGACTGACGCTTCTCGGTTGCACGGCCTTGGATACGCCCTTCTCTAACGTCACGACGAACAGTGGCGGCTGGTGCAATGCGGCTCACGATTCCTGTCGGCCACGAAATCACGTTACGCCGTCATCGAGCTGGAGCTCCTCGCTGTGACCTGGGCCGTACGCAAGTGCCACCTGTTTTTGGCAGGTCTCCCGTCATTCGACGTTCTCACCGACCACCGCCCGCTGGTGCCCATCCTCAACCAGAAATATCTGCCAGAGATTGACAATCCCCGACTGCGACGCCTCCGCATGAAGCTCCTCGTGTATAGCTTCACGACAATCTGGCAGTCTGGCAAGCATCACTGTATCCCAGATGCTCTCTCCAGAGCCCCCGTGGATGACCCCACACCAGACGACGAGGAAGCCGAAGATGACGTGACTCATCAGCTCCACAGTCTCGTCGTGCGCTCAGTGACCCAACTGGATCCAGACGGAGCCCGGGTGTCTCCCATCGAGGATGCCACGCTGACCCGCGTCCGCGACGCCGCCCGCGCCGACGCCGAGTACATAGCGTTGTGCGAGGCCGTGACAAACGGCTTCCCTGATCAGAGACGTGACCTGCCTGCTGCCCTGAGGCCATACTGGGGCGTGCGAGATCGCCTGGCCGTTGACGACGGAATCCTGGTATGTGGCCCTCGTCTGGTCATCCCCAGAAGCCTCAGAGCAGAGACTCTGCAGCGCCTGCACGACTCGCACCAAGGAATCGAACGCACACAGCGCCGTGCACGCCCGTCTGTATACTGGGCCGGCATCGACCGCGATGTTGCCGACACCGTTGGCTCCTGCCAGGTATGCCGTGAACGGCTGCCTCGCCAGCAGCGAGAGCCACTGATGTCGGACCCCCCGCCGAGCCGAGTCTTCAAGTCTGTGTCCACAGATTTCTTCAGTCATGTAGGCAAGACCTACCTGGTGTACGTTGATCGGCTCTCCGGGTGGCCCGCAGTTGTGCACTGCGCCGGCGACGCCACCGCCCGGAATTTGATCCGGCACCTGCGGGAAATCTTCGCCTCCACCGGTGTTCCCTGTGTGCTACGCAGCGACGGTGGCCCGCAATACACTGCTCATCTCACCAGAGACTTCCTGCGGCGCTGGGGCGTAACACATCGCATGTCTACCACGCACTACCCCCAGTCCAATGGCCACGCTGAGGCGGCCGTCAAACTAGTGAAGAGACTGGTGCAGAAAGTGACCGTAGCGGGGGACCTTGACTGTGATGCGTTCGCTCGTGGGCTGCTAGGGCTTCGCAACACCCCGCGAGCGGACCGCCGGTCACCCGCTCAAATCCTTTATGGCCGTCCTCTGCGCTCAGCGGTCCCCATCCACCACCGTGCCTTGGCACCTGAGTGGCAGCGAGCCGCTGACGACTGTGACGCCCGCGCCGACTCACTCCGGCAAGCGGCCCGTGACCGCTATGACCGAGCGGCCATGCCACTGCCCAGCCTGCGCGTTGGGACCCACGTGTCCCTTCAGGACCCCTCGACCGGGTTATGGGATCGGCGAGGAGCTATCGTAGGTGTAGGCCGACGGCGTGACTTCTTAGTGAAGCTCCCCAGTGGCCACATATATTGGCGCAACCGCCGTTTCCTGCGCCCATTCCGCCCGCTCGTGTCCGAGTACACACCGCCGTGTCCGTCCGCGCCGCCCAGTCAAGCCGCGCCGACCCACCCACCGCGCACTGTTCGTTTTGCGGACGAGTTGACCGACCGACGGTCACCGCCCCCACAGCCACCGACCAGTCCGGTTCCCCGTCGCAGCGACAGACGCTCTCACCGCCCCGCTCGCCTCCAAATCGACCCTAGGCTTCCCTCTTACGGGCCTTCACGCATTCGCCGGTACGATGTGCATGTTGGGAAGCATTGTGCTGTAGCCCGAGCTGTGGCGGCAGGGTGTTGTGAGTCGACATCAACCGTCTGCCGTCGTCGTCGACTCGGAGGGGAGGTGGAAATGTGTAGTGGTCGTTGGCATAGCCTGGAACCTGACCATGAACTTGGAGGGGATGTGTTGTGCGTGTGTCGCATGTGTCGAGCGCGGGCCGTGGTTTATGGCACCACGGACGGGCGACCCACTTCCGACTGTTCGCCCTGGCAGGGCCCAGTCGCGTCAGGGCAAGGCCAGAGGTAGCAGTGCGTGTAGTCGAGCCGTGGACAGTGCAAATATAGAGACCGTAATCTACCAGTGTATCGCAAGACTGGGAGGACTGGAGGACTGGGCGTGCACCACCACACAGGGCACTGGATCACGTCGCCCTGCTCCTCTGTGTTGTGCGTAAAGGTCTAGGTCATGTGTTTGTGATACTCCATTAATGAACCCAATTTCTGGCTTGTAGCATTAATTTTTAACCGACACATTTTACGTTTCAACCTATCTTGTCGCGTTGTCCTTGGTATAAGTTTTGCCAACTTGCTACCTTTTTTTTCTTCGTGATAAACATGCACCGTTCCGAGGAAAGATCACTTCTGCAACCGGAACTATATCAATTTTTTTTTGGGTAGCTTTCTCCTTCAAGCTCCCTTTGACTAGGTGTGATTTTTTTATCTATGAGGGTGGAACGCATCCCACCTAGTTCACATCTTAGAAGAGGCCCTGTCACAGCCGCGCCAGCATTATGTGGTGCTCATCCGTCTGACTGCAGTACTGTGGCTTTGTGAACCGCCTGTTGTCATCGCTCATGTCGCTGACGCCGCTGTCATCGCTGTAATCTGCTGTCATCACTCGTGTTGCTGTAATCGCTGTCATCGCTGTAGCCTGTTGTCATCACTCGTGTCGCTGTCTCCGCTGTCCTCGCTGTCGCCGCTGTCATCGCTGTAGCCTGTTGTCATTACTCGTGTTGCTGTCGCCGATGTCATCGCTCTAGCCTGCTGTCATCACTCGTGTTACTGTCGCCGCTGTCATCGCTGTAGCCTGCTGTCATTACTCGTGTCGCTGTCTCCGCTGCCATCACCCGTGACGCTGTCTCCGCTGTCATCCCTCGTGTCGCTGTCGCCGCTGTCATCGCTGCAGCCTGCTGTCATCGCTCGTGCTGGTCTTTAATGGCGCTTGTGATTGGTTTTCAGAGTACGCCACGAATGCTCTCGAAACCCGCGAGTTCTTGAGCAAGGCTGATGTGTATGCTTATTTTCCGTGTGTGACTGACGCTTGTTTTCCCAGCGTGTTTGCTCCTGTGGCCGGCTCCGTCACTGTCTGTCTTCAGACTGACGTGTCGGGCGACTTCCCAGGCCAGTTTAACCTGGGTGTGCCGGTGGAGCACCTGTTCTTCATCGGGCCGCAGCTGGTGGGCCTGTCGTCGGTGGGCAGGATTGGCGTGTGGCACGCCATGACGCACCACTGGCAGGTGCAGGAGGTCGGCCACATCTCTAGCTTCGACCGCGCCGGCAGCTTCCTGCTGCTGGGCGGAACCAACGGCTCCATCTACTATATTGGTCAGTGGCACGACGTGGCGCGCGCCAGCGCTGCGTGCCGCCGCAGCTGCGACTACCTCGAATGGGGCGTGTTCGATGCCTGCTGCCGAGCGTGTTTTATATATATATATATATTTAATATATATATATATATATATATGTGTGTGTGTGTGTGTGTGTGTGTGTGTGTGTGTGTGTGTGTGTGTGTGTGTGTGTGTGTGTGTGTGTGTGTGTGTGTGTGTGTGTGTGTGTGTGTGTGTGTGTGTGTGTGTGTGTGTGTGTGTGTGTGTGTGTGTGTGTGTGTGTGTGTGTGTGTGTGTGTGTGTGTGTGTGTGTGTGTGTGTGTGTGTGTGTGTGTGTGTGTGTGTGTGTGTGTGTGTGTGTGTGTGTGTGTGTGTGTGTGTGTGTGTGTGTGTGTGTGTGTGTGTGTGTGTGTGTGTCTGTGTGTCTGTGTGTCTGTGTCTGTGTCTGTGTCTGTGTCTGTGTCTGTGTGTGTGTCTGTGTGTCTGTGTCTGTGTCTGTGTCTGTGTCTGTGTCTGTGTCTGTGTCTGTGTGTGTGTGTGTGTGTCGATGTCGCAGAATACAACGTGTATGTTCTTCAAACATAATTTTGATCCAACATCGTATTCTTAAGCGCACCTTATTCGTTTGCTATGTATATGTACATAATTTATAGTTATCTATGTTAACATTAGTACAAAATATCTATGCTTACCAACTGATATTCTATAGCAGACTACATTATACGACGTAATCCTCTTATCTGGGATTGTGGTAAGATGTTCGTGTATCATGAGTGTACCGGTACGTATCATACAGTATCGTATGTCAACGGTGAGTGTAATCTTGATATTTATCAACGAGATATCGTTATGCATACATACGTTATACAAATCCAGAACACTTAATCAATGTCACTTTCCAAGAAGCATCGACGTCGTGCTTCTTGATGAGTCTTTGGTGTGGCTTCATAGCTGATGTACGATATCGGTTGGTTATTTGGTTTTAGAGTCGATTCCGCCCAGCACCAAAATAACCAACCGATTTCGCTATACATCCGATATGAAGCCACACTAAAGACTCATCAAGAAGCACGATATCGATGCTTCTTGGGAAGGGATGTTGATTAAGTGTTCTGGAAGAGGTATATTCCACCATATTTCACAAAAATCACTATCCAACGCACTGGGAAGTGGGTCGTGCTTTGTGCTGCTGTTGACAGACATGCAAAAGTTCCCGCTGCGGATGAAGGACAACGACCTTCTGGTGACCGAACTCTACCACGACGCCAGCGACGACCCAATCACCGCCATCAGTGTGTATTTAACTCCGAAAACAAGTTAGTCTCGCCGTTCCGTTGTTACCATTAGTGTGTACCCCATGGGCACATAATTATCCGGGTTATCATCACGGTGAGTCATCGTTCCATCGTCACCATTAGTACTTAGCCCATGGGTACATGCTTACCCAAGTGATCATCACGGTCGCAACACAGGAGCTGATCCAAAAGCCAGGCTGGAGGCGAATGGGCAAATTATCCGATCTCGGAGGAAAACTCATCGGATTTGAATGGCTAACATTCGTCGGGTCTGTTTAAGAATATATTTATGTCATCAAATGCTATTATATTTTAAAGAAAGACCACTTATGTGTGGGATGGCCTCCCAACTTCCAGCCCCTTCCAATCTTATACATGGCGTGTTCAAAAAGTAATGATCATTCTGAAAGCATATTCTTGTAGTAGCCCCACCGATATTGAGTTTTTGCAAACCGGGATTGGGAAGTATTTGTACATCCACGTGCAGAATTTCAGATCTGGTGCTGGTGTGATGCGGGGGGAGAATATTTTGAGGGCTGTTGAGTGTGCTTTACTGTGTCCTCTTAACAGTGTTGTTTCAGCATATTCTCTTTACTTTTTGAATACACCACGTGTGCCATTAAACGACCATTGGCTCATGATCATATGCCTAATTGAAATTTTCGCCGACAGGTTTACTTGCTTCTAAGGCGCAAAGGATCAAAGATTGGTCGTAGCACCACAAAGCCCAAAAATAGCTGGCTCCCTAACTCGCCTGCTTCTACCCTCGTTCCTCTAGCGAATGTTTGGACGAAGCTTGGTTCGGCCATCGACCTAAATTTGTATTCGCAAAGTCGTACTGCAGCTATTCTTATGTTACCTGATCATTGGCCGGAAAATATTTGGTCGGCTTTTCAGTCGGTTAAAGCTACACTGCATTACTAGATTACCTATTTATAGAAATTTTAAAGCATTGGTTATACGACGGCACAGAGCGCTCTGTCAACTCGCTTGTACTAAAGCAGGTTTTAAGCTGATCCAGTTTCGTTAAGTAACTTTTGCAACTAGGTACGCTGACACCTTGTAGAATGCGCCTTGCGAGATGGCCTGCATGGAGATCTCACTTGCATACGGAATTAATTTATTCCGAAGGTCGATGACATTCCCCATCGTTCCAGTATGTCTGTTCGCAGTTTGATGCCAACATTCTCGTATACGCGATGCTCAGTGAAGGCGTTAAGGCAACTTGAAATCCAGGCAGGTTGAAAATTCGACGTATTGCCAAGATCATAGAATCATACAATAAATATACTGGTCGTTTGCCGTCGATATTCGTCCTAAATACGCACACACGCACTTGCGCACGGCCGCGAGCGGATCATTGTGCGGGGCAAGTCATGCTTTGCGAACAGGTACATGGCTGCAAACTGGCTGGTAGGCTTGGTCTGGTATGTTTGATGGTGGTCTGGTAGATGGTAGGTGCTACCGACAGACTACGCCATTGGTGGGCGGGGTCACTGGCAGACGCGCCACCATTCGCGGGTGGGCTCGTACCCTGCAGCGTGTACGTCCTCTGTGATCCGCCCAGGAGCGGCGTACGTCGGCTGGACTTGGGCCCGCTCCTGCTCCTGCTCCTGCCGCCCCTGTGGACTGGAGTAGCTGAGCTGGACGGTGCGCTGCTCAGCCGGCACTTCGGTGGACGGCACCTCCGGTGTCGGGTACTCGGTCGGCACGGGCGTCGGCAGCGAGTCGCCTTCGGCGCGGAACCCGAGCACGTCAGCCACGTAGCGCACCGACACGGTGGAGCCGTCGGGTGCGACGTAGCTGTAGGAGCCGAACACGGCGCCGTCGGACCGGTGCTCCTCCCGACTGATGCCGTCGTCTGATAGGAAGCGGAAGGCGTAGCCGCCCTGATCGTCCGTCCCACTGCTCGACTCCAGAATGTGCGCGACGGGTGGTTGTTTGGCACGCTCGCCGGGCGGCTGTGCACCGGCACTGGCGCGACAACTCGACGTCGCTCGACGTCGCTCTATGGTGACGTGCACTGTCCGACGTTTTCCGCGCGCGTCGCCAGGCTGCGCGGTCCGGAGGTCTTCCCGTCCGCCCTTCCCGTGAGCTCCCTCTCGAGATAAGGCACCCTCATACCATCGTGTTTATGGCCACCCGGCTGTGCGGTTCTTCTCGCCGTTCGAGTTGTAACTTGATTTAACCCTGTCTAAATCACACTTAGCATTATCACCGGCTGAGGCCTGTCCTCACACTTGGAGGGGGGGGGGGAAGGTCAACAATGCATTTTGAGTCCAGAATATCTAGTGCAGGCATAATGTTAACTTGACTTCAAGCAGCAGGTACGAGCGTTTGCTCCTTCGAATAGTATCCATACATGGCTATGATGGGCGCAAAATGACCCTAGATGTCGACACGCCCCTAAACTCCAATCTGCCACCACCACACATGACTTTGATTTACAGAGATGCCATTATGGTCGAAAGCGATGTTCGGTTGGAAATTATTTTTTCTCACAAATTCTTCCAATTCATTTCCTGGTTTCACAATTCTTCCAGAGGGAATGGTGAATAACACCAGATTAATATGCCAAACTTGTGGAAGCGGCTGTGCGGCATTCAGTGACGCGAAGTCGCGATTGTAATGACCAATTTTGGCGAGAAAATCAGCAATGATTCATTCCAAACTCTTGCGTGCCGGAAAGAAGCCGCTTTCATAGTTCACACGTTCCGAATGGTGCTGACGCCCGCCGGCATCTTATAATTTACTAACACTAAACGGGACTGCAAACGCATTAGCATCTCAAAGGCTATCGCGAACCTGTGTGACTGATGCTGTCCGGTTAGGCGTTATACAGCGGTTGAGCCTACTGATCTTTGCTTTCTCAAGTATGTTCGAACATATGCAATTCTAGATCACTTGTGTCCGTGCTGCACAGGGTCCAACTTCAAAGGTTAATTCTATATTTAATGGCCTCCTCGTTAGCCACTACTTAGTTTTTTTTAAACAAAATTACAGACTTCAGAATGATCTCGGAGTTACATAATTGCCCATCTTGTATCAGCATTGTATGCGCTCAGTGTGTCATTGCCATTGTCGTCAAGCATGCGGCAATGCCGATGTATGGGTGGTAGAGCTACCGAGCCTTTCTCAGGACGTTCTCACTTTACTTTACTGTTGTCCTCGCCCAAGTGTCGGTCTCATCGGGACTATTATTCTCACCCGACTGACTGTCTTACCTGACTATTCTCACCAGACTGACGTTCTCACCAGACTATTTTCACTCGACTGGCGCTCTCCCCATACTTCTCACCCGACTGGCACCCTCACCAGACTATTCTCACCCAACTGACGTGTGCAGGTCTGTGCGGCAACTGGATTGAGATAGCGTACGGCACGAGTTCCGGCACTGTACGTGTGATCGTGCAGCACCCCGAGACGGTGGGCCACGGACCTCAGCTGTTCCAGACCTTCACCGTCCACCGCAGTCCCGTCACTGAGGTCGGTCATGTCCCCACGGCACCTTCACTGAGGTCAGTCACGCGCACAGTCCAGTCACTTGGATTAGTCACTACACAGTCTTCTCACTGTGGTCATGGATACCCCGCAGTCCCGTCACGAATGTCGGTCACCCTGCAATCCCGCCGCAAATATCGGTCACCCCGCAGTCCCGTCACGGATGTCAGTCACCCCGCAATCCCGTCACGAATATCGGTCGCCCCGCAATCCCGTCACGAATATCGGTCGCCCCGCAATCCCGTCACGAGTGTCGGTCATCCGCAATCCCGTCACGAATGTCGGTCATCCCGTAATCCAGTAATGAGTGTCGGTCATCCCGTAATGAGTGTCGGTCATCCCGTAATCCCGTAATGAGTATTGGCCACCCCGAAACATCACGATTGTCAGTCATCACGCAATCTCGTCACGAATGTCAGTCACTCCGCAGTCCCGTCACGAATGTCAGCACCTCAGTGCCTTCACGAATGTCAGTCACCCCGCAGTGTCGTCACGAATGTCAGCCGCCCCACAGTCCTGTCGTTTAGGTCAGCCCCGTGACTAAAGTCAGGCTATGCAGGTGGTATAGTGCCGCAGGCGGCGGCGGTGAGTGCCACGCCTGGGTGTGGCGGCCGGCGACCTCTGCCAGTGAGTTAGACGGCAGTCACTGCGAGCACTTCTGAGCATTGAATCATTGTGTTGACTGCCAACGTTTCACGCTTGGCATCTTCCATCCATAGTTCGGACGTCATTGGCGGGGGTGTTATCCGCGAGCGCAATGACGCGCTTCCTCGCCCGTTTGAAGTGTCTGCCAAATGTATCTCTGCCGGAGTTGTTGACGTCGGCGCGTTGTCGCCAGGTGTCACTGTCGGAAAAGTTCCTGATATCGGCGTGCTCTGAGTACCACCACGTGCGTACGTGGTCGGTGACGCGGTTCAGAGGCATGATCAGCACTCAGCCCGGCTCACAGCCGCTGGCCAGCTTCAAGATCGTCAGTCTCGAGAGCGTGGAGCACCAGCCGACTCACGCTGTCGGAAATGACCCAGGTCGGTGATGGCAGAGGTCCGTGTCATAACGACAACGACCCGGACCACTGGCGAGGGTGGCAGGACCAGTAGCGGGCATGGTATACCAGATGGATCGTCTGTTAAAGGAACGCTACTGCTCCGACCCGTTGCGTATGGGCTGCGTGTCACAGCCCTGCCCAGGAGAGCTTTGCTTCTCCAGTGACGGTGACAATGCTCGTAGTCATTGTTGTCGATTTCTATTCCCTGTTCTCTTTTACACGAGAGAACTCGAAGTGCCGCAGACTGTATTAAGCCACAACCATCATCGCCCAACGCCCAGTTTCCCCTGCCGCCCTCGCCAACAAAACAACACACGACACCTCGGTACAAACACGGCGCGCAACGAAAAATGGCAGCAGCACCTCTGCTGCCAATTAACAAATACTCGCAAGCACCTCTCCCAACCGGCTCCGTACGCATCCAAGGCTTCACAAAACAGCCGAACAGCGCAGCGCAACAGAGGGCAGCACCATTCAGCCCACAACTCATGGATGAAGTTCAAACATTCTCCCGCCGTTTTGAATTAGGTAGAACTTCAAACACAAATGCTGCTACCGCTGATGGGAGAAAAACAGGAAATAATAAGGACACTCGAAGACAAGATGGCAGTGTTTAGAAATAACTCAGTGTCTCTATTCACACTAGCTCGAGGTCACAGAGGCGCTGGACAGCGAGCCCTAGCATCCCTGACCCACACACATGCAGTTGGCAGCATCCTTTGCTCCCCCTTGCTCCTGGTTGGCAGCGACACCTCTGCACCATGCACTGCCCCTACACATTCACCATCTGGTGCATGAGCCTGGTTTGCACTAGCAGTACAAAGGGCACCAGCCTCTAAACACTGCCATCTTGTCCTAGAGTTTTCTTCTTCTTTCCTGTTTTTCTCCCATCAGCGGTAGCAGCATTTGTGTTTGAAGTTCTACTTAACTTCAAAAGGGCGGGAGAATGTTTGAGATTCATCCATGAGTTGTGGGCTGAATGGTGCTGCCCTCTGTTGCGCTGCGCTGTTCGGCTGTTTTGTGAAGCCTTGGATGCGTACGGAGCCGGTTGGGAGAGGTGCTTGCGAGTATTTGTTAATTGGCAGCAGATGTGCTGCTGCCATTTTTCGTTGCGCGCCGTGTTTGTACCGAGGTGTCGTGTGTTGTTTTGCGAGGGCGGCAGGGGAAACTGGGCGTTGGCCGAAGGTGGTTGTGGCTTAATACAGTCTACGGCACTTCGAGTTCTCTCGTGTAAAAGAGAACAGGGAATATAAATCCACAACAGTCCTTGTTGATCGTCTCTTGAGGCTGGTACGACTTGCAGTGGCTCCTGGAGCTGTCAGAATTTCCGAATGTAACCATCGATCTCATTATTATGGGGATGACCCATGAAGAGAACCATCTTCAGCGTTAGCTAATAACTGTTCTCACTTTCTGATCTGTATTAATTCTTCATTTACATTTGGGCATTTGACGACTTATACTAATGCTGTAGCTTTTCTACTCTGTCGTAGTGAAAGAGTACGTGGATGTATGGCTGTTGTAATTTCAGTTTAGCTTCAACTGAGTCATATTTGAACCCTATATGCCGTTGCTATGCTACATAATCTGTGTATGCATTACCATAGTATTTGACGTGTGCATGTCATGCTCACGTGCGTCATTATGTTCTTGCACGCTTTTGAGAACTTCATTCGTCATTAAGTGACACCCTGGTGTCATTTTGCATATGCTTAGGGGGACCACTTGTTACCGCGTCAGCCGAACACTTCACTTGTATTTAACTGTCCAGACACCACTCCGCGCACCCGTCTCGCGCGGAGTCCGGCAAACAACAACCGCCCGGTCGCCGGCGGGCGGCCGGCGGGAGCACGCGCAGATGCCTCGGAATGTAGGCGTTGCGCAATATCAGGGCCGGTTACACTCCCCCCCCCCCGCCAGCCAACGCCGTTATCACAAACCCACACACACACACACACATACACTCCATATACAAGAGACACACGTCGGGTGGCTATTTAAACACATCACCCCGCATCGGTAACATAATCTTTCAGCCACTGCGGAGGTCGTCGATTCCGCGCAGATCTGCGAAGTTGCGGACTACCGTCCGCTGGCTTCGGGTCCTCTGTTTCCGTTGTCAGTTGAAACCATACTCGTCGCGGTGCCTGCGGTGACCTACGAATGACTGTTTTCAACGCTGGCGACGTCTGCGTCGCCCTCTCCCCGGTTTGCTGTGACGGCCGACAAGAGCGCAGCGATGGCGTCGTCTGCTGCGACGCTTCACGTCGCACAGCCCGATGTGGCTGATCAGGCTACGGCGCAAACCGGTGCGGCGTGCACATTTTTCCGGAAGCAGCTCGTTCGCTCCCTGTATCGCCGGCCGGCCAGTCGAATAAGTTACGCACCTTCTTAGATGCACGCTGCAGGTACGTTGGCGCGCTCTTCCATTTTCTCAGCTGTGTATGGTGGGCGCGTATTACGCGGCCATCCCCACTCGTAACTTCGTACGTCACCCCATTATCGTTTACCCGTGTCACCGTCAACGGGCCGTTGTAGCGGCGCTCAAACTTGTTAGCCAGCAAGCTGCCCGAGCGTACTATCGTCTTTTTGACTTGGTCACCAGCGCGAAATGGTGCGAAGCTTGGATGCCCCATGCGCCACTCACGCTGGGTCGCTACTGGGACGCGCGGGACATCGCTTGTCTTGTGCACACGGCCCAGCAAGTACTCCGCGGGTGACACACCTAGCTCTGCATGTACGGACGTGTTGTACGTCGAAATAGCACGAGGCAGGCGCAGGTCCCAGTTGCCCGGCGCGCCGTCCAGCATACGTAGGGACTGGCCAAGCGTGCGGTTCAAACGCTCCACCGCGCCATGTCCCTGGGCGCGCAGCGGCGTGGAGTGAACGTGGTTGATACTCCATCGCTGCAACATTGCCTCGAACTCGGATCCGCAGAACTCACCGCCGTTATCAGTTAGACAGCGGACCGCCGGTCGCAGCAGAGCGGGAAGCACGCGCTGCTCGAACGCCATAGCGACAGCTGGCGATGATTTTGATCGAATCGGTACAGCGATGCCAAACTTGGAGGCGTGGTCGACCACGACTAAACAGCCGATATGTCCACGTCCAGTGCGAGGAAACAGAACCAGATCCGCAACTATTAGCACGAATGGCGCGCTCGCCTCGATTCGCAGTGTCGGTGGCGGGTGTATCTGCGCAGACGGCTTGAACAGCTGGCACTTAGTGCAAGCACCGACTATGTCGGCTACGATGTTGCTCGCACCCGGACAAAAAACTTGCCGGCCGACCAAGTCGATAAGCTTGTCACGGCCGGCGTGCGCGGTTTCGGCGTGCATAGTTCCGACCAGCTCAACAAGCCAGTCGCGGGAAACCACAGGCACACAGCCGTGCTCCGTGTGTTGATACGTCACCAGTTCATCTGTCACGCCGATCCGCTTCCAGTGCTGTCGGAAGCAATGGAGTTGTGCTGGAAGATCCAATCTATTCGTCCGTCGCCGAATGTGGTGTGCCAACGATCTAATCACGCGGTTGCATCGCTGATGTTCATGCACAGTCGCATTGTCCGGCACGCGGTGTATTTGTGCGAGCCCTATCAAGTTATCTGGTACCTGCCGCTCCTCGAGTAAGGGGACGACACAATCCCCGCAGGTGACCTCGCGCCGTCTCAAATCGATGACTGCACCAGTTGCCCGGAGGAAGTTCGCGCCGAGCAGTAAACAGTGACCAAACGAATCACTCCGGTCAATCACTAGTGGCACACGGAGCGGCGTCATTCCGGGCGCCAGCACAATGTCGGCCTCGACGTACTCAGCGCCGAACGTTGACCCAGCGACACCTCGTAGCAAAATATTGCTGCAACTAATGTCCGCATCTGTGATTAGCATGCGCCTCAGTGAGTCGGCGCTACACAAACTAACGGCTGCGCCACTATCTAGTAACGCGCAGACCACCCTGCCCTTACAAGTTGCGGCTATCGAGCAGCGTGAGCCATGCATATGTTCACAGCTGGGATTTGCAAACTCTCGTTTGTCGTCGTCGCTCAGTCTGTCTCGCTCGTGTGGCAGCGGCGCACGCAAAGCAGTGTTTTCGCGTGCGCGTTCCTCATCCACGATATACGCTGCCAGCGCTGGGTTCTGTTGATCGAGCGAGCCGCGCTCTGCGAGTAGATTGAAATGGATACCGGCCAGACAGTGTAGATGAATATTTCCATGCTTATTGTGGCGCACGCTGCAGAATGTCATGGGATTGTCAGGCCCGAAGTGTACGAGTATCCTCACGTCGTACAGGCGTGCGAATACGGCAAGTAACTCTATGGCCAGCGGCTGCCCGGGAAGGCGCATCAGATGCAACGCCTGACGCACGAGCCGATCGAGTTTCAGTCCATATCTCCCTGGCGAACGGAGAGCATCGTCGATCAGCTTAACGCGGAGCTCGTGGTTGGCAGCCGGCTGGTGTGCATTGAGTCGCATCCACTGGCACAGACACTCAACCAGGCTGTCTCCACCCCCCTCCGTCCGGTACCGGAGGATGAGGCCATCCGGGAGGCCCGGTTTGGTAGAGCGCTCGAGCTCAGATGGCACCCCCTGCGGTACATGTTCGCGCGACAACATGTCAGCGGCTGTGTTCAAACGGCCCGGCACGTGACGGATCTCCATATCGTACTCCGTCAATTCCTCCACGGTCCGCGCGACCCGGTGGTTGACCAAGCGCAACGAGTGCAGATGCACGAGCGCCTGATGGTCTGTGTAAGCTATAAATCGGACGCCAGCCAGGAATGCGTGAAACGTCTTCACACCCCAGCGCAGCGCCGCGAGTTCACGACCTGTCGCTGAGTAGCCGCGCTGAGCGTTGGTGAACGACGTCGAGGCAAATGCAATGTACCTGTCCCGACCATTCTGGTGTTGTGAAATGCAAGCGCCGGCGCCGTATGCCGACGCATCGACCCAGAGGCAAAGCGGCTGGGCGGACTCGCTGTAGTCGGGGAAAGCGAGCGTGATGTCACGTTCAATTTCTCTCTTCAGCCGGTCGAACGAGCTGATCATCTCTGGTGTCCAGTCAAGAACGGTGGAGCAGGACTGACCGGTCAGCTCAGCCAGCGGCCGTGCGATATCGGAGCAGCTGCGTACGAACTTCCGCTGGAAGTTCACCAGTCCGAGAAACTGACGAAGCTGCTGAACGGTGCTCGGTCGTTGAAAGGACCGCACCTTATCGACATATTCCGGCGCCTTGCGCAGGCCCTCAGACGATAGCTGATGCCCGAGAAACTTGACCTCGTGTGTGAACCATGCACACTTCGCCGCGTTAAGCCTGATGCCCTGCGCCTCCAGCGCCGACAGAACACCGTCCACGAGCCGCAAATGATCTTCAAATGACGTCTCCATCAGAAGCAGGTCGTCCAGATACACAACCAGCTGCCGGCGTGAGAAGCTGGATAGGACGGCTTGCATCTCACGCTGGAAGACAACCGGAGCATTCTTTAGACCGAAGCTGAGGCGGCGAAAGCGGTAGTGCGCGCGCGGCGTGCTGAACGCCGTGCAATCGCGCGACTCCTCAGCAATCGGCAGCTGATAGTAGGCCTTCTCAACATCCAGCGCGCTGAACCAGCTCATATGATGCGCGCTGTACACGGAATCAGCGACATCGGCCATAGGAAAACGCTCAGTCACCGTCTGCTGGTTGAGACGACGGTAATCTACGCAGAGACGGAGAGACCCGTCACGCTTGCGAATTGGGACTATTGGCGCATTCCACGCCGAGTTGCAGCGTTCGATTATCCCAAGGCGTTCGAGCTCGAGGCACTGCCGCTCGACTTCTTCAGCAATCGGTGGGGACATGCGACGCGGCCGAATGTATATTGGCGTGTCGTCAGTCAGCTCGATTCTGTGCGCAGTCAGCGCGGTTCCAAGTGTGTCCGCGTCGGCAAACACCGCCGCGTGCCGGTCAAACACGGCCTGCACGGCGCCACGCTGCTCCGGCGTCAGACCTGATATATCTGCTGCGGATGGCGTGGAGCACATCTGCTTCTGTTCGTTAGCAGAGGACGCGGCGAGCACGTCTACTTGCAAGTCGCAATCCAGCCCGCCGTCAGCTGCCGTGTGCAGTTCGCCGATCGTCGCCCCCTTTCGGATTGTGAAAGGCACACGGGCACGGTTGCACACGAGCACGCGCGGCGCGGTCGGGTCGAGGATCCCGTCGATGGGCTGCAAGCAGGGCACACTTGGGGCGCTGCCAGTGAAGACTAACTGGCGCGGTGCTGCACAACACAACTCACATGCCGGTTGCGAAGCGAACGCGCAGGGTAACGCAACCGAATCCCCCGGTGCGACAGTGACATCTTGCGTCGAGTGGCATGGCACCGCGCTGGCGAAGTATGCACATGTAGAGTCGCGCGTTCCGAGCGGCAGATACACTGACCATCGCGATCCGTCAGTGTGTCGGCCGGAGACCGACCGTCGCGCGATATCAAGACGTAGCCCGTGCCATTCCATCGCGTCGCAGCCAATGATGATGTCAGCCGCTGCAAGTTTGGTATCAAACACCATGCAGTTCGTGAGTTCAAGCTTCACGCCATGTAAATCTACCATGACGTCTACACAACCAATTGGGCACAACACATGGCCACCGACCGCACGAACGACCTCCGAGCACGGCCGAATCGCACTTTCGTCAATCAAGAACCGCGCGATCATTGAGCGTCCGGAACCAGTATCCAGGACGCCGGATGCACGCCGGGCACCGACGCTCACTGTCGCGCGTAGAATCGGTTCCGGTCGAACAGAAGATGCGAAAACGTATTCAGTGCGCAGAACTTCCGGCGACGACGACAAACCTCCATCGGTACACGACGAGTCATCATCGGGCACCGCCGTGGACAATATTCGTTGACTGGTAGGGCTTGAATCGGTCGCAGCAGCTGGCCCAATCTCGGCCGTGCGACCAATCAGTTTCCCGACCGACTGGGCGTGCGGCCCCTTCCCCCGCGGCGGTGGCGTCTCGAATCGCCGTACCGTTCCATAGCTGTGGCTGAATCGGACCAGTCGGACATCTCACATTCCGTCCCAGCAACCGGGCGCGGCGTTCTCGCGCAGCGGCGGATCGAGCGGACAGATTCGTCACCGCCACCGGAAGGACATCGTGAAGAAACGGCGCGACAGTTGCGCGCGAAGTGCCCAGGCGCACCGCATGCAAAACACAGGTCATTGGCACGCCGGCACTCGCGCTCAGTGTGACCTTGACGTCGGCAAAACGCGCAGCGCGCACGCGATGTTTCAGAACGGCGCTCTCTGCCGGGCGAGTGTCTCTGTATGCCGCCCGGTCCACGGCGAGAGCGGTCCGCGTGTTGTCGTGCACGCACAACCACGCGCGTGTCGTCGCAGCGATGTGATTGGTCAGATTCGCTGTCGGACACGCTCGTGGAAAACCCGCGATCGCGATACGCGTTACGCGGGGTCACGGAGGCCGAGCGTGATGACGTCACCGGGCGGTGACGAAAATCGTGTGACCGTCGTGCCTCTGCCCGGCCGGCGCCAGGCTGAGGGGATGTACGCGTGTACAAAGTTTCGTGTACGTTGTCTGCGTCACTGTCGAGCTGCTCGTACTCGAGATATGATACCAGCCCGTCCCAGGTAAGCATAGTGTCGTGGTTGACTAGAGCGTAACGCAGCTGCCGGCGCAAGAAATCGGCGGCGCGTGTCGGCAATGATGCTAGCAGTTTCCGGCGCAAATCGTTGCTCACCTGCTTATCAGACGTCGGGTAAGCTTCTTCGAACAGGGCACCGAGCCTAAAAGCATACACCGCTAACGATTCTCCAGATCGGCGCGCACCACTGCGATATGATTCCTGCTCCGACTCCTCGCACGTACTCCGGCGCGACGACCACTCCAGCATCCTGCGTCGTATGACGGGATACGAGCTGCGGACACCACTGGCATCAAAGATCTCGAGAACGCGACCAGAAAGCTGAGATCGCAGCAAAGGCAGCGCGTCATCCATGGTGCCGTGATATTCCACCAGACAGTGCCTTTCAAACCGATCAAAAAAATCAGTCAGCGTCTCTGCAGCGTCTTCATTGTAGGGCAACAGCTGGTGCGAGCGCGGCGCGTGGCTCGGGGCGGTGCTAGCACTCATGAGCGGCCGGGCAGCAATGGCGGCGGTAGCTGGTTCGGCCACATCAGCCTCAATACGCCCGTGCGCTGTTTGGGCACGCAGCGGACTGGGAGCCGCGCCGGGTGCTAGAGCGTGCTGCAGCTCAGCAATTGCACTTTGCTGACGCTCGGCCCGTTCCTCTTGAGCACGCATGTGTGTCTTCATCGCTTGTATGAACGCGACCATATCAGCAGGCGGCGGGGTCACAACTCCAGCCGGCCTTCGCTGCGGCTCACCGACAGTTACCGAGTCCGAATTAGACATTTCGTAACATTTGGTAACACTTTCGGTAACTTGGTAACACGTAACACTTTCGTAACACGTGGTAAGTTAATGTCTCGCTGCCGTAGGGACGCAGCGGACGAGCTCCCAGTGTTACCGCGTCAGCCGAACACTTCACTTGTATTTAACTGTCCAGACACCACTCCGCGCACCCGTCTCGCGCGGAGTCCGGCAAACAACAACCGCCCGATCGCCGGCGGGCGGCCGGCGGGAGCACGCGCAGATGCCTCGGAATGCAGGCGTTGCGCAATATCAGGGCCGGTTACACACTAACCCCTCAGCCATTTATTCTACTCCCCACCCGATTCAGGCTGAAAATTTAACATTGGGCATATGGGTATGCGCTGCATACACGTGGTTTCAGGGCAGCTTTGGCCATCAAAAACGTGATTGCTTCTCCCCAATCAGTTCACAAAGTGACACCCATGTTCGTTACTGCCAAGATGACGCAATCACCTCATTGCAGGAGGTAGCGTATAGTGGGACAAGAATCAGCGACTCATTATATTTCACCCTGATGATCTACTTTTACGCGCTGATCCAACCTGACGATCTGACTTGTCCAGTGCAGGCCCGCATGACGAACAGAATAATGAGCAGTAGAGTGTATTGTCAGAAAGGGTGCGTATCCTGTCTTCCTATGTTCATAACTTCAAAATTGTAAGTTAACATAAAAAATTGGAATGTGGAATCCCATGATTGGAATTCAACTTCCATAGCATCCCGGATAGGCTGCATTCATCTGTTCCCAATTTATTTTTTAAAACAAAGTTCATAATTTTCTGATTGGATGTTAACTTTCAAAACAGCCTGGGTAGGAACATTACTTAGCCTACCATAACCCTACTATAGCCTAATTTAACCTAACCTAATGTTCAATTTTGTTTAAGTTGACACCCAATTTGGAAGTTTGGAATATAAGAACTTGTGTCGTCGAATTCAGCCGTTCAGTCTTCTTCTTTGTCACACTTGGTGAGGCATTGATTTCACACCTGTTGTCAGTCGGTTGATGCAACAGCGTCTGATCGTGACCAAGCTCTGGCGGTATACCACTGTACAACTGCCAGTCCACTTGACGGAGTATTGCTGTAAGATATGCCTTGGATACCTTCTCAACACATTCGGTGACATTTTTTACCGACTGGGTCGCACGACTACTTCGGACCCGCCGTGCTTCCACCTAGTTTGCTGAATGTGTCGCACAAATGCACCCCGTTGGAGTACAAGCAAATCAACCAGTGCAGGGGATGCTTGTTGGGTGATCCAAACAGTCGACCTATCCTACTGTGATGTCCTGGGCGCTGTATAACCGAATCAGTCGACGCGACCCTAAGCCCAAATAACCAACCAACCAACCACTGTGATGTACCGTCTGCACACCGATGTATCCCCGCACACAAGTGGCTGCGTCCGTCCCACGTATGCGTGTCTGACGTATCGATATCACAATCTTGCGTGCTGCACGCTAGATGGTGATGGAAAAGAGATCGCTGGTCGGCAAGAAAGACGACATCTGCAACATGCTTCCAAACTGGGTACACGGCAGCGAATTTTAATCGATTGCAGCATGCTATGTCGAATAGCTTGGAAGAACCGTCCTTTTTTGTCCATTGTCGGCTGTTTTTTCTTCTGGAAACTCGCCATGGCTGTTCTGCGTTCGTTGACTGGTTTCGTTGCACTAGCGCAGCAAATACTCCTCTATTTCCCACTTACGTTGTGGATACCCGCATTATCAGACCTATGCATTACCTCCCCCCTCCAGCAACTATTGTGAACATATTAGCCAGGCCTTTAGGCAAGGTTTGTATCCTGTTCTCCAAGCACATATCGTTGCAAATGTGCCTCATATAGCATTATGCACGCCTTTCCATGTTGGTTTTGCTGCATCTTTGTGACACGTGTTATGCCGACACATTCATTGTAATGTAAATCACTTTCAGGAAATGAAATATAAAGCAATCCCGTCGTCTTGCGGGGGATTTCGCTGCGGTCCCATATAGTCACAATCAATATCGACGAACACTGTTACGTCATTACCAGCCCCACAGCACAGTCCCCGAAAACCCACTGACCGATGAACGTGGTGTGCAACGTGCGTGTGGTGTTATCCCAATGTTATCCCGGAACGCCCTGACATACTTGTAGGCCAAGCGCGATCTCTACCCATGCGATGGCGATCGCCAATTCCCATTGCAGCCATCCACAGCGATTCCTCTTATTATGGGAGTTGAAGGACAATTAAACAATTGCACGTCTAGGTATAGTTGTAGCTTAACTATACATGACAATTAAGCGTGTAGTTCGAATGTGAATATTCTTCCACTAGATGGCGATAGCATCACGCATCCTTTTTTTTAATAGCCCAGTCACAATGTGAGCTCGATTTATTCTGTTTCGTTCGCGTTTTTAGCGGTTTGGTCATACTACAAAGTATTTTTTTTCCCAATTGTTGCCCTCATATGAGATGCAGCAGCAGCCTATCTCCTTTGGCTGTATGCACCTACATTGGATCGTTCAATGTGTGGCATTCCTTGGTGAGCTGCCCATAGATCAGGGCAGCCAACACAAGGGTGCCCCGGGATAAAAAGAACAATGCAAATTGATGTGATTATATAAATACAATTTGCATCCCATCTGTTTTTTTTTCATGTTTTCATTTTGCAGATAGACCACCACCAATTAGTAGAAAGGAAATGCGACCCTGGGAAATCCGCGGACTGGTAGCAAGCTAGTAACGCCCACAGAGTTCCCAGGGTCACAAGATGAAAATGTTAGGGGAGTACAGAAATGTTGAAAACAGATTCACATGGAGAATAACATAGGTGTGTACCAGCCTACCAATATCCTTTGACACAAAAAGAAACACAAAAAAGTCCAATCAATCACATACATTTGTACATCTTCATATATCATCAATACTGATACAAAATCTAGCAAGGTGCAACCTTTAAAGCTACCTTTGTGAATTGTATGAGATATAGTCTGACTTCAGTTTTCATTTGATTTGAATAATTCCATAAAGTGACGTATAGTGCGTTTCTTTAGCACATCTTTTTTCCTTGGTACTTGCTGAATACTGGGAAATATTTTGCATATTACATTGTTCCATGATTTTGGAGCAGAGTGAGTAATAACATATAGCCTATATTGTCGATAGGTAAATAGTATAGAGAAATGTTGAATGATTCTTGTACTAGAAGGTGTTGTATATCGAAAAACGTCGGTCATAGCATGTCGCAATGTGTCATGGACAAATTTGTGCAGAATTAATATGTTTTGTTCTTGCACCATGTCGGTGAACTTCAATATATTGTACTTGATAAATAATTAATTTGTAGGGTATGTATAGCATCTGTAATCAATAATTCGCAAGGCACTTTTCTGTGATTTAATTATTTGGTTTAGTATAGTGGGGTAATTATTACCCCAAATCACAGCGCAGTAATTTCGGTAGGGAAGGATTGAAGAGTTGTATAAATACTTCAGTTCACGACTTGTTATGAAGTATTTTGCCCTCTCCATAATACCCAAGTTTCTACTAATGATGGATGTAATATAATCGATGTGCCCATACCAAGTTAATTTTTCATCCAACACCATGCCAAGATACTTAATTCCTTGTTTTCTTTTCACTTGAACATAATTGATCATTATATTTATGTTATTAATGGGAGTTCCAGGATATATTTGATAACTTGTCTTCCCTACATTCAATGGCATCCTCTTTGCTTGGAACCATTGTGTTAGCTCCGGAACAATGCAATTGATTTTATTCTAATTCATCTATACTGTTTGCCTTAGCAATAATTGCTGTGTCACCAGCAAAAAGATACATATCTATTTCACTGGAAATTCTGGGCAAGTCATTTATATATATGATGAATAATAATGGCCCCAGAATGGAACCCTGAGGAACATCCATAGAAATTAATTCTGGTTCAGATATAGTGATGTACTTTAGTTTGCTGATATGTATTTCTAAGGTATGATTTTAGTATTATAAGAATGGGTCCTTGAAGTCTAATGGATTGTAATTTTCTGACTAACATCTGTGCTAACTGTGTCAAAGGCCTTTTTCAATTCAAGATATCAACCATACAATTTCTTTATTTTCTATGGACTTAGTTATTTCATTATATAAATGCATAATGGGCATGTATGTGCTATGTTTTTTTCTGAAGCCAGATTGGAAAGAGTATTTCGTATTAGTACATTAGTACATTATTTAGAGAGTATTAGTACATTATTTAGTACAAGAGTATACAGTACAAGTACAATATACAGTACAAGAGTATTAGTACATTATTTCGTTCCACATATGCTGAAAGATAGGCATCTAGTACTTTTTTCCAAAATTTTAGAACAGAGGGAGTAAAGATATAGGTCTATAATTTGTGAATTTATGATGTTCTCCTGCCTTGCAAATAGGTACAACTGCTTTCTTAAAATCATCAGGAAATATTCCAGTATGCAGACAAAGATTAAAGAGGTGGGTAATCTGCTTCAATATACTTTTATAGGTAAGCATTATTATTTTTGTGCTGATTCCATCTATGCCGCCTCCAACAGATTTCATGTCCTTAATAATTGATTCTACTTGAATTTCACTAGTACTTATATGGTCAGAAAACCTTGCATAGGTAGGTTCAGCTATATATTCAGTCAGTGTCCTAAAATCACTTCACCATTAACTGTGTGGATGAAGAAATAAGTTGCTTGGGAATAGTGAAAGATTGGAAGAAAATAAGGGATCGCCACTTAAGGATTAAAAAATTGGAATGCCCTTCACTTCCGTCACATGCATTTTACATTTTTAGCAGTCGTCTGTATAATGACTGCCCACACATGTAGCAAAATGGTAAAAGACTAAGACAAGGATGAAATAGCACAATTCCATTAACTGTGAATTTCCAGGCCACATGGTCAATTATTTTACACTGTATTCAGTTGGATCTTTTTCTATCAAGTCTATCTTTTGTTCCAATCTCTCCAACAGAGACAAAGAAAGTATTAAATGCATTAGGTACGCAATTCCTGTCATAGTCATCGCCAGCTTCATCTGCTAACGCATCAGGAAGTTTTTATCTGACTTTTTTTTATTCATCACTTCATTTAGCATTTTCCATGTTTTTTGTCCATCCTGCTGATTGCAACGTAATGCTGTTTGATAGTACAGTTTTTTTGCATCTCAAAATGTGAACTAGAATGTTTCTATAACGTTTATATTCGAATTCATTTTGTATGCTTTGACTTTGTATGTATTTCTTTTACAATTTATTTATTTTGTTTATGGAGCACAATATTCCTGTAGTAATCCATGGTTTTATAGGAGTTCTCCTTCTACTGCGGGCAAATATTTTAGTGCAGAGCTTCATGCGATGTATATATGCTTCAATCAGCTGAGAGCATGCAATATTTGCATCGGTGTTGTTATCAAAATTGTGCAATGCCAATGCCAAATAATCATTTAATTCACCCACCTGATTGTAATAAAATGCTGTTCTATTACCTTTTGTTGGAGTTTGGTTTGTATCAAAAGTTAGTCATAAAAATGGTAAGATGATCTGATAAATTCTCAAGCAATATCCCAGAGGAGCAGATATAGGAAAGATCATTGATAAATATAATGTCGAGCAGTGTCATACCAGCTGCATGACCACTGCAGTCGATGCGCCCCTAAGCCCCCCCAGTGTCATACCAGAACTATGTATGTGAGTCGCCATGGCTATGATAGGCCAAAATCCATCAGATGTGAGCAAGTTTAGAAAGGCTTTACTGTTTCTATCACTTCTGATATTCAGTACGTTATAGTTGAAGTCTCCTGTTATGATAGTAAGTTTTCCTTTGCTTTCTAGGCTGTCTAGTAATCCATGAAACTTGTTATGGAAATAACTGTGAGGAACATGGGGGACGGTATATCTGGCAAATTATTATGGTTTTTTTGTTTGTTTGTTTTCATTTACAAGGTTTACTTCAACAAATGAGGCCTCAATGAGGTTGCTTTCAATAATATTAATGCGTTTTGCTACATAGGAATTGCAAACATAAATTACTGACCCCCACACTCCCTGTAACAACCACTAGATGCAAACATGGTGTAATTGATAATTTCAAAGTATTTTTCAGTAACCTTCTTCAGCCATGTTTCAAATATGCATATCACTGACCAATTGATACCAATGGCAGGTAGGAAAACTTGTATATCATCAAATTTATTCTTAATGGATCTAGCATTCATATGTATTATAGAAAAATCCCCTCGCCACTCCATACAAAGAGAGTTTGGAAGTGTGTAGTGACAATTAGCTGTATGTTCATGATCTGAGAAATCATCCCCAAACTCGTCTTGTATCTTCCTAAATTATCTTGGTTCGCGTCAGTTTGCAGTATATCCATGTCAATAATACCTTGCACTAGCCCTCACCTCAAACCACCAGCCATCTTCAGACAAGAGCGTGTCCTGTCCTTGGGGACCCAAAAATTAGGGGTGCCAGAACAGAAATTCTGCTAATTCAGTATATTTAATTCATCTACATATAAATTTGTACCATGCCCAAAATGAGTAGGTACATTTTTTAATTTATTCACCAGGAACAGATGGATACCTAAACATATGAATAGATATATTGTACTAACATATCTAAATAATTGCATCAGATGCTGCTCGCGTGATGACTAGGTTAATAACATCTGAAAAAAAAGTTAGAGCACGCAGTGAGGTATTGTAGTTAGATTAGCTTAACTTATGTAGTGGGAATATTGATGATTTAAAAAAGTTTTTTTTTTATAATACAAAACTTGTGTTGTCGATGTATTTGCTATACATTATCTAAGCATCACTACCAAAAATCATGGTCGCCTACTACCCGGTAAACAAACATGTGTACTCACGACCATTCATGGTTATCGAGTAGTTCCAGGGTGGGTAGTGGCGTGTAAACCCTGCATAGCACATGGCAACTAGGCATTCATGCAGGCACCAAGATAATGGGAAAAAACAGAAGAGATGTTCAGTGGGCATTCAGAAAACAAGTCATAGGCATCATTAATTTAGATTCACTTTATATCAGCTGATCTATTGATACCACTGAATATATCATAGCTAAATTTGGTGCAACCAGGTCAAAGGAGTAAGGTGAGTCATATACAAATGATCAGAAATATTTACACATATACTCCGGAATGGTTCAATTTTGTATGCATGGACCAAAGATATGTGCATACAACTTCCGAAAGGAAAACAAGCATACAAATAATAACTCAATAAAATACACAATACAGATGGGACATCCATAACTCCAATGCAAGCCTGCTCAGATTGGGAACGGCCAGCTTTGGCAGGCAGGTACAATATGTACCTATATGTGGCTAAGCTTGCCCAGTGGGCGCCACTAAGCATTTGTTGTTTGTTTGACCTTCATCTCTCAGATGTTTGGTCCTCTATAATTTGACAATGTGCTCAGAAGTTTTGCACTGGCATCCTCGATGTCACAGGTTTAAAAAGCTTCAGGGAAGCAAACCATTTCAGGTTTCATACTTCAAGTACACACACATTCACTCCCATGAACCCACATCATACCAATAGCACAATGGCAGTATGAATGGGCCAGGGGTGTCTTTGGAATAATTCATTGCTTGTGAGTCTAAGCTTCTTCCACCAAATCTGCTGTGACTCAATAATCAGCATGGGAATGCTTCAGGTCAGAATGTGCCATCCAATTCATGGGTATGTTGATGGAAAGTTATTACACACTCTCATAAGTCCATCCACCAACTTTATGTTCCATTTCATGGAGAAAGCATATGCTTCTTTATCACTCATCATTGTTTGCATCCCTTCCTCGACCCCTAGCTTCTTTGGCTGCTCCACTCCTAGTAGTTCTGATTACAAATTCATCCAGATTTACCTTCTGAACTTTATGGCCTGCTGGAATGCCATCAGACTGACTGGATTGTTGCTGGACTGAGTGTTGCTTCAAAGGTGCATTTTCGGTGGCCTGTATTATTTCATCCTTGGTCATGTTGGGGTGAATTTGTGTATATTTTTGTTCTTTGCTTTTCCTAGCCAAGATGCTCCCATTTTTGTGTGTGGTAATTTGCTATCAGATTTGCTTCCCAGAGATTACCTAAAACTTGAATCTGCCTGGCACGTTTAGCTGTCAGATTTTCATGGACAAGAATTTTAGATCTCAGTTCACCTTTCTGACTGAATTTTGCATCATAGACTGCATTTCTGTCATCCAGATCCTGGAACTTCATGATCACTCTTCTGTTTTGCCTCAAGCGATGGCATGCAGAGATGGCTCCTTTCAGGTCTACACCAAGCTCTTCCTTAATTATTTTTTTGGTGATTTCTTTTTTGCAGGGTCCTCAGTTAGTTATTAGGGCTTTAGGGCGCATCGACTACATTGGTCATGTAGCGCCCATTGCAGGGTCCTCAAATGTGTCTGGGGGGACAGTTGGAAATCCTCCCCTTCCAAGAATCAGCGAGTCCTTCCTGGTATATTGCTCAAGATCATCCGAATGAGTTTGTATCCATCAGTTCTTTAAGTTTGGCATTTTCCTCCTGTAGTAGTTTCAACTCACCCCTGATCTTTTGGTTTTCACCTTTTACATCATCCATCTCACTCCTAATCTCTTTCAAATTTCATCATAGCTTCCCTTACCAGTCTACTTATATCCTCCATGGCACCCCTAATTTTCGGTCCTCGAGTTAAGTTGAGTTGCTCAGATCTAGTACAAAGTAGAAATGATAGTCTGCAAGGCTTAAGTTTTAAACTTCTACAAAATAAACTAATATAAACAAAACGGTGCTTACTCCTGGCTAAACGCACGTCACTTTTGCCACGGTCCGATACACGTCCGCACCGAACGCCAGCCAGAGCTTGAATGACTAATTGAATCGAATGATTGAAACTAATTGTGTTGTTACTTTACATTCTGCCACTGACGATACACCCTAATAAGCAGGTGTTGATGCAGAAGGTGGTGCTCGACATCGACTGGGCGTGGTGTGACGTGATCTAAGCTAACCTGACCTAGCGTGACCTCTACAAGTCCGTACGGTTACCAGGCTGATGGCAAGTATTTGTACCGAGGGTGATGTCCAATATTGGCCTGACGTGACCTGACCGCCACAGGTCCGTACGGTGAGCAAGACGATGAACAGGTGTTCGTACAGAAGGTGGTGCCCGACACTGATCAGCTGCTGGTGCGGCGCGCCTCGGACGGCGAGAGGGTCTGCAGCATCCGCTCGGTGGACGCCTCCACCATCACCGCCTTCTGCATCCACGAGTGCGAGGGCAGCAGCCGCATGGCCAGCCGACCGCGCAGGTACCGGCTCATGAGACTGGCTGAAGCTGGGGAAGAGGTTCACGGAGCTGGGCCTTAGATACTTGCATGCGATCGTGCGGCCGTGTTTTTGTGGAGTGATTTGTACGATTCAATGACAACGACGACAACCCGTCCACAGTTTTAGAAGTTTGGCTCAGTTGGTTGTGCGGCCCTATTCCTACCTATAAGATTAGTCGCATCGTAAACGGCTGCTCTCTCCAAGCGAATGACGCGTTCGGGGTTCTGACCTCGTCACTGTTCGCAGATCCCTGACCTCATCGCTGTCTCCAGGTACCTGATCACGGGCCACAGCACTGGCGGTCTGCAGATGTGGGACCTGACGACCGCCCTGGAGCAAAAGCAGCAGCAGCGCGCGCCACCTGCCGATGGCGGCCCGACGGCGCGCGAGCTGCTGCGCCTGCTGGAGCCGCAGGAGCTGAGTGCCACGCCATGTGTCACGCCGTCGCTGGTGGCGCCCGCCAGCAGCGGCCGCCTCAAGCCTGAGAACGCGCGGCTCATGGCGCAGACCGAGCGCGGCTACGATACAGACGTGTGACGCGGCAGATGTGACGTCACCGGCCGGCCTGCTGCTGGCCCGCCGCCCCGAGCACGGCGGACGTGTGACGTGGAAGGTGTGACGTCACCGGCCGGCCTGTTGCTGGCCCGCCGCCCCGACCACGGCGGACGTGTGACGCGGCAGGTGTGATGTCACCGGCCGGCCTGTTGCTGGCCCGCCGCCCCGACCACGGCGGACGTGTGACGTGGCAGGTGTGACGTCCACAAGACGTGTGACGCACGTTGGTCGTCGGACATCGGTGGGGTGCTGGTGGCGGGCGGTGACACTTCAGTCTCTCGGTGACGGGCGTGGTAAACAGACGTCGTTCCGGTGTCGGTGTCGAGTGGTAACGTGGCAGACGGATTATCTGTAGGGCGTCGGACGCCGATAGTGACGATCGATGGTGACGTCACGACGCCATGACGTCAGCATCTCGTCTCTCGGTGGATGACCGGTGACGTGTGAAGCCACCGGACGATGACCGAGGCGGGTCGTCATTGGCCTCTGTCGGCTCAGTGTGGGGGAGGGACGAAGCCAGATGTCAGGAGATAGTGCGGGACACCAGAGGTGCTGGTGTATGCCACCGCAGTGGAGCGACAACGTCCATGTTGGTCAACACACAATGGCTTCTTCCTACGTGACACATTTTGCGATCGACTTTATTCCAATTTGATAGCTTTCAGCGTGCTGGTTGTTTTGTAAATCGTTACAGTGTCGAGAGCACTGCTGTACAATGTACGGTGCGTGTGGCGTGGCTGCTTTATCGGTTGAAGCGGTGGTGTAGAGAGGTCATCTTTGAGTCGGGAGTGCCCAAAGCGTAGGCGGGCAATACGACACGATATTATGTAACGCGTAATGACACGACTTTCCATGCACATCGTGATAGCCACGCAAATTGGTAAATTAGTGCATGCCTCTGGGTCTGACACATGCTCTGATGCTGGACTGAGAAGGAGAGGGAGGCGTGCTGGACTACTCGCACCTGGCCCCTGACCGGTGTTTGCTGAGATCGGGTCGCTGGCATAGGCGGCGGCTGTTCGTGCCAAGCTGACGCGCTCGCCCTACACCCTGACCGGTAGGTCACTAGCCTGTGATACGTGCTATTCATCCTCAGAACTTCCATATCAGTTGTCATGCTCCAGGTAAATTATATCGTGTTATATGATACGTCGGTGTGTTTTATGCGAATGTCGAAACGAGTATTGCAAAAAACCGTATTTAAAAAAACTACTTCCACAATTCCCGTCTAAGCATCGGCAGCATGCGCAAAGAGGATGCTACTTCAAGTTTACTCCGGTCAAAAAGTATCACCAGAAAATAATAGGTATTCAGACGTGTATGGTGTAGTAGGTCGCCGCCAGTGATCGATAGTCCAGGCTAGTCGCCAGCCGGTACACTGTAACGGCCTACAGCAAGCTGTGTGATGGACACCAGGCAACCGCACTGCTAGTTTTCTAGCCCTGTTGTGCTGTCGGTAACGGGTCGCACACAGGAATCCATCGTGATAAAGAGCGGACGCTTCCCGTAGCTGAGGTCGTCTGGGAAGCTGGCCGGACCGGACAACCATGGGATGAATTTATGCCGATTGCAGAGTGCATATTCTTGGAAACACTGGTGCAAGTAGTTAAATGGGCATTAGGGCACAGCGTCCTTGAAAAATTTTGGATTCGAGATTCGGCCCTACGATTTTGAGATGTAATCGAGTGTGCTGATTTCAAATTCTAAAGCTGTTTTTGGATCAAAGCATTTTCTGGTCCGCAAATTTACACTTTTCTGCAGGCATGTTTCCTAACTTTATGCTAAATATGGGACTATGGACACAGACATGTCTGAAAGTTGTGTGCCTGTTATATTCGTGATGTTCACACAAAATACCTATGCTTACCACTTTTCAGCGCGCTAAAGCGTATATTGGATATATTTCTAACGGTTTCTCTGGTCCGTCTGACACATCTCCCACTAACGCCATCTATAGGTGTTTTTTTTCATTAACTCGGAAAATTGACTCATTGAACTAGACATATATCAAAAGCCTGTCCAGTATACATCTAAAATTTACACTAACGAACTGAAAACTGATGCCTAAGTTCCCTCAGGGGCGGATCCAGGGGGAGGCAAT